>JAVKPL010011840.1:0-55560 GCA_032173675.1 Gastrolobium villosum | reverse complement strand
AAAAATTACATTTTCTAATTTGAAATTTTAAATATTTTATGTTTAGTTTGATTTTTCTATATTGTACTTGAATTAATGATGCATACTTTTATAATTATAATTATAATTACCTTAATTTAAATTCTATAGCATAAATATATATTTCTTTTTCTTTTTTTGGTACGGAGTATATATTTCTTTATTAAAAATAAAAAAATGTGGGAATTAAGTGACAATAATCATAAAAGGTGGATAAAATATTTTCAAATTTAATAAAAAATATACCAAGTGTACCTATCTCACTTTTTGCTTACTAATGATGCTCTTTCTATGTGATGTAAGCGGGAAAATATATTCTCTCATGTGATATTGTGATAGGTTTGAGTCAGATAAATATAGATCAATTGGGATAAAAGAATGTACTAGGATCAATAGTTAGAAAATAATCAATATTAATATATATCTATACGACTAGATTCCCTCACATGATGTCAAATTACATGGGTGAAAGTGAAATATAAATACCATTCTTACAATTCCACCAATCATAACTTTTAATTTCTATTTCCAATTATTTTTTTAATAAAATAAATTTTTTAATAACTCTATTGTGATATATGATATAGTGAAAATGAATTATCGTACATAACAATGTTTACGTGAACATAAATATAATCACGTGAAAGGTTGTGTTTGGGTGTCCATTAATGGAGATCCTATAGCGATCGTAGGTGATTCATTCGTGCGCTTCGATGAGCAAGAGGGGTAATATTCCTACAAACTCCGAGGCTAAGTTAATATTTATAAGAGATAAAAAGCGTAAAGGTCAAATGCATACATGTGTAAATCACGAATGAGAATGGAGACAGTTGCTTATTGTATGTGATGACTATTTTTTAGTCTAGTGTTTCCCAACTAGTGACAGTGAGTGCCAGCGGCACACATGGATGGATAGTGGGCCTAATTGCCAAGTGCTACAATCCCTTAATAAATGGTTATTCTTACAAATCAGCACTTGTTGATTTTCTCATTATTTATCTTAATGAATTCTCCCATGAACATTGCTTTTTATGGCCATGACTTTTCCACAAGGATCTAATTTTATTATTATACAAAGGAATTAGTATTTCTCCTTTTAAAAGACATAGAATTATGTCATTTTAGTTAAAATTACAGTATTTTACAATGCGAGAAAAATAAATTATGGTGGAAAAAGTGAATTTTTCAATTTAAATATTAAATAAAAAATACTAATTTTAATTAAAATAACTGTACTTTAAAAGGATAAATATTTTTCTCTTATATAAATAGTTTTTTTTGTGTGCTAATGACATGTATGTGTTGACATCACCACCACGTGATGAAGGGGAAACAAAAATGGGTTTAATGTTTTTCCTTCTAAAGTATAAAAGTTATGTCATTTTAGGAGAAAGATAGATATAAAGAATGGGAATCATAAGGGAAAAAGTGAGTGATTTTTATTTGATTTAAATTTCAAATAATAAATATTATTTTATATCTATCTCTCTATTAAAATAAGATAATTTTATATCATTTAAAATGACAATACTTTTCCCAACAAAAATTTGCTCCATGCTTTTTAGTAAATAAAGAGGCCTATGCCTAAACACAATAAAGGCCAAAAAAGTTAGACCAGCCCAGGTGAATCATTTTATGCGGTAAACCCAGCCCTGAAAGTGGTGTTTTGCATGGGTAGCCCAGCCTATAAAGCAGATTGCATGTTTGGTAAACAAAAGGTGGATCACTTAAAGGCTCAAGTTAGTACATAATTTTTACATGGGTTTCGGGCCTCCTTAGAAGATATTTTTTCTGCATAAGGCTCAAAAATGCTTTATCTGCAATAGGCTATTGTGAAAAGGTCACTAATCATGAACCCAAAAAATATTTTCTTTGACAAGAAAAGAAGAATAGTTACAAGATCGGTTTTAAAGGCTGTTTGAATAAAATTTAAAAACTAAAAATGCCACCGAATTCAAGTTTCCCATCTCATCAATATCAATCAATATGACTGTCTGAAAGCGCACTGATTGCTCAAGTCTTTAAATATGTTATGATCATGAAAATGGCATATGGGCTGATGACCCAAACCGAGGTAAAATTCTCCAGAGCTGGGTTGAATCTATGGAAGGAGATTCCTTGGTGGCTATTGAGTTTATAACCAAGGACTGCAACCAGCAGCACCCAATGACACCCTTGGTTCAACAAATTCATAGTTATCTCAAAAAGGATTGGCTTGTTCATATCTCAAAATGTTGCAGCATGAATGGTGAGACATTGCCCCAAAACTAACAGCAGCAGACGGATTTCTTCATGTTTCAAGCTTACCCTCTTGACAGCTTTCTGGCTCAATAGTAACTGGCTTAGTCTGGGAAATTTGCTCAACTTGGTTACCCACATTCATTGAATCTATACAGGAAACAGATGATGAGCTAGAAGGCAACAAGGGCTGAGGCATCCTCTTCAAAAGTAATGCCAAGAAACCATATTATAAGCAATGGTTACAAAAAAAAACCATCAACTTTGGTACTAACCCTTTTTGGTTTCTGAATTACAAGGTTCCCCTCTGTTTAGTTCAGAAGTCAAGCCAGATCCTACCTTTTCCTGCAATACATAATTTTATAACAAAGATATTGGCCAAAGCAGAAGAAAATTGAATTCTATCAATATTATAATAATTAACACCATATGTATCCCTATTACCTTGGTAGCACTAAGAGTTTCAGATGCTTTAGCAGTATCTAGCCCAATACCAGATGAACTACCTGAGTCTGAATCTGTCAGTGCCACAATTGCAAGAATCAGACAAGAATAACAGAGTCCAGGGAAAATTCATTTTCAAGTGATTAATTTCGCATCATAAACCAAACAAACAGTTGCAAGTATATAATGAATTTATAGGAGCATCCTAAAGAACTATATCCACCCTTCCTACTTCATAACTCTAATCATAAATGACTAACAATCCCCAACCATTTTTGTAGAGAAGTAACACTAGTATAATACAGAAAAGTAAAAATGTCATGACAAACAATTTCTTTTATTCAATACATTATAGTACATAAGATGAACCAAAAAACCAACAAGTTTTTAAGTAAACACATTAAGAAATCAAAATACGCAGTGATCTAGATGTCAAGTCTAAAGGAAAATGAAATCTAAGTTGAAGACTAATTTAGCTGTAACTGACTTCAAACCCCCCCCCCCAGGAGAACAAATGAAATATTTAGAAAAGACCAAAATATCAAAATAGTTTCTTGTAGCAACCACTTTGTGCACATGGCAGGTGGGAGAATGAGTTCATATTTCAAAGTAGAAATGCAGAATATAATTTATAACGTAAATTAAAGCACTTTACAAATAAACACAATCAAAATAGCTACATTCCTCTCATCAGAATTCGTTAACAGGACATCAGAGTGCTAATTAGGGGCAAGGGTGAGGGAGCAACAGATAGATAAAAAGGGAGAATAAAAATGACACTGGGATATATTGTGGAAGAAGCTGCTAGATATTCTATATGCTATAATTATAGAATGAATTATGCCCAAATCATGATGGAGGGCAGGAGAAAACAAATAACTGAAATAGTTTAAGGACTTAAAACATTTACAGAAATTTGGAATATGAAATAAGAATGAAAAGCAAACGCTGGGTATACATGCAGCAATCAAAAGACTAAAAGAATAACTTGAAACGAGAAACATGTCAAAGGTAAACAGTAAAACGAACCACTGGATGAAGTGCCAGATTCACTACCGGAGCAGCTTGAACTACTACATTTATTGTTTCTATTGGTGCCATCTATCTCAATCTCTACTGGAGGGTAATTTGAATTTGAAATAGGAGGATCATTCCCACCAACAATGTCCACATCCTCCTCAACTTGTTCATTGCCTGCATTTGTGGTGAAAATTAAAGATATCAATAAGTGTCAATTATCGCGGACATTTGTACCATAAGGGTATAAACTAAAAACTTACAAAACAAGAAACATAATATACCATTGCATGGTTGCAATGACGAATTACTAAACCTCGATGTATTCAGAATCTGCAAAAAAATTAAGCAATAAAAACATTGTTAGTCAGTATTATACACACACACATAAAGTGGGGATCTACTTACCCTTTGTAAAACTCTAACACACTCCACGGAATAAATCTTTAAAAATGTTAAATTTCATCAATTCAACTGTTAGACTGAAAGTTCTCATGAGGCGGATTAAGCTCATAGAATATTTATTATAGGGGTTTAGCATAAGACTGAACATCAACTATTCAATTAGAAAATTATGAATGTCTAGTTTATCTTAAATTTGATATGCAAGATCATCACAATAACATCACATGGTTTGATAATTGAATTAGTCAAACACCCCCCCCCCCGCCACACCCACACCCACATAGAGAAAGAGAGACAGAGACAGAGACCTCCATTTCCATTTCACACTGTCCAGCTTTTGCTTGGAAATCTTGCTTCTGCAGCATATACTCATCAAGAAGCTTCCGCAGTTTGAATAAGGTATCATCACTAAGAGCATCAATATCAATCTCAATTTCGTCACCATTGGTTTTCCCTGCATCATAACTATGCTCTTTCAAGAAATCAACAATAGTTTCAGGCAACTCTCCAAGCATTGCCTCCAACTCAAGACTCAATTTCTGCTTCTCCTCATCAGTGATAATTCTTTTAACAGGCTCTGGCTTGACAATAGTATCATTTGATGATATTTTCTTCTTTTTTGCAGGAGGAATTCGATCAGAAATTTCAGTTTCTACACAAGCAACGGGTCTTAAAGGCTGAGATGGGCCACCATCAACAGCAGGAATTTTCTTCTCTATAGTCTTCCATCTCTTTTCAAAAACTTTACTAAGGGTCTCTGCCATGATATGTACATCATTGCAGGGTGGATTATAAGTAATTGCATTCGAGAAAGTCAGCCGTACATCAGCAGCAAAATCCATAGGATTTGAATATTCACCAGAAGTTATTCTACTCTTTACGGTACCCAAATCCATTGGATGTTTGATGACAGTGAAATAATCCGGAATGTTCAATTTAACAACATCAACTGGTGTCTTAAAAACCCAACCAAATTTATGTGACATCAAATGGTTAAGTAATGTCTCACATGATTTCATCAATTTAGCATATGAAGTCACTGGTGCAGCAGGTTTCACATATTCAAAATGCCCAGACATACTTCCCTTTGTCTTGGGACCATTACGTCCTGGTAAGGGCCTTTTCTTACCATGTGGGGCTGATGTTTCTAGTTTTGTATGTCTGCTCTCCAGCTTAGGCCTCTTCTGTCCAGCACTGCAGCTCCTTACGTCACTAGAGGGAGATAATCCAACAATATGTGAGTCCATATTGTCAACTTTATTCTGAGTTTCCCTTACTTGTTCAAGTTCCCAATTTAACCTCCTTTTCAAATCCTTTTTCTCAACACCTGGCATCTTTGATAATGAGAAGTATTCAAAAGGTACATCAAAACTACCATAAACATCACCATTCAAACTAAGGCGTTGTTTCTTCTTTGGTGCACGAGATTCTGGGAATGCCATCGTCTCTGTATAAATCCTTCCTTGCTTACTTCAACTCAGAGAAAGAAAGAATGAAATATAAAGCATGAACCAAATCTGCAGAGCCTCGTATAGCAGTTGCACTTAAATAGTTTCACAACCCCATATCCAACGGTCCATACTTAACGCATCTATCTTAATCGCACGGTCAGTGCTGCTTTCCCGCTTCTTTTTTTTTTAGAATTCCCGCTTCCACTTTGTGGACCCTAAATCATTAACCCAACAAGTAATCACCTACATATTTGTCACCAATCACGCCCAATTTGGACGACACGCAAGAGGAAATAATCTGTATTAATAAAGATAAATAATGACACATTTATTGCAAAATAAAGATTTGATTAGTGATTTAAACTCAAAAATCAATTTGAAAAATCTGTATTAATAAAGGAAATAATTAAACAAATATTCTAAATCTTTAAGGAATAAGGATTTTATTTTTGAAAAACATTCATAAGCTATAAGCTTCTGGTTTATTATTCGTGGTCTGGAATTAATGATGACAATTTGTACCCATATGAAAATAAGAACTCTTTCCTTCATTATTATTCTATTTATATTTAATGATTCATACAAATTATATTATTTATAATTTTACTGATCTTTTAACTATTTTTAATATGTTCTCTTATTTATTTTTAATAATTTAACACACCATTAGGATTTGGGAGTTTAATAAAATATAATTTTTTTTATAAATTATATTATCATATTGCTAGGGGCCATGTTATTGTCTTAATACTTTTCTTTTTATTTTATATTAAATTACATTGTGTAACATCCCGCATAATTAGTAAAATACATAAGTACTATATGTTATAGGTGCATGTGTAGAATCCGGATTTATGGTGTAGGTTTGATGGCTTGCAAATTGTTTGATCTTTATCCTTGGAGGAGACTAAGGTAATTAATTAAATTAAATCATAGGAGGATACATGTGTAGACATGTGAATTTAATCATATGAGTAATGTGAGTGTGTGTTAGAAGGCTTTAGTGTTCATTGGACTTTGGAAGTGGGCTAGAGTGTGTGGACTTGTCATTATTGGACTTGTGTGATTGGGTTCTTTTGTGTGTGTGGCCAATGGCCCAAAGAGGATTCTTGGATCAATCATGTTCAGCCCAAATTAAATCCACACATAATTCCCTAAGCCTTGTCCAACAAGGTGTCTTGTGTGTCTAGAAACTTTCACATGGCAAGTGTAATTTCCACTCATTCTTGCGCAAAAGAACCTAGAAAAATCTGCCAACTTCTTCCTTGTTTGACCGCCACATCACCTAGCTTGTGCACCATTTGGATTCAACTTCTTTGCATGGAAGACACATGCACTCCTTAGTACCATTTTGGGATGCATACACCTCATTTAGGCGCACATGTAGAGAGTCTTGGATCAGATTTCTTGTGTCACAAAACTGCCTAACTTGTTGACTTGGAGAACCACCTTACACCTTCCATCATGAGACTGCCATGTGCAGATTTTTGCATGCTTTTGGCAGCCCATCATGAGCCAAACCTGCCCTTGCTTCCTCATGCATCATAAGTAGGGTCTTGGGGCTGCATCTTCATCATTTTATGCGCACAAGACAGCCCCAAAATCAGAGTTTAGGCTGCCACAAATCAGTGTTCATGATGCACCTCCCTTCCCCTCCATCTTGTGTGCGCCTAGCTTGCTTGTTGTGTGAAAAAAAATTCTGACTTAGTAGCATAATTCAGATCTGAACCCTTCCCCCCTCACCTCTTTGCATGTGCTTAGTGTGTATTTGAAGCAACCCCTTGCTTGTTTTGACCATGTGTGCAGTCCCACCTTCCCAAGAAACCAGAAATTTGCATGATGTTTAATCATTGCAACCTTCCCCTCACTTCTCCTTAAGTATGCGCACACAAGAGGCCTCCTTCACCTTGCACAAGTGCAGCCAAGTTCCTTCCTCATTCCCTCACTCTCCTAGCCGAACCTACAAGCATTCTTGGAGCAAGAAAGACCAAGCCAACTCCCTCTTCACTCACTCACCTCAACCGTGACCTACACACCAAGCTAGTGCAAGTCTTCTTCTTCTTTTCCCCTCACTGTCCAGTCTTGTTCCTCAACCTTGAAGCTGTCCAAGTGTGTTCATCCTCACCTTGTTTGCGCATAGATTTTCTCCTAGGAAGTGTGGACTTGTTGTTGGTAGAGCTAGAAGGTGGTGTGTGATTCTTGACCAAGAAGTGTGTGCTACAAGAGGTAAGCCTTGAGCTTAGAACACTTTCATTTTGTAACCATGTGTGTGTGCTTGAATGTCTCCTTGATTATGTGTGTGGTTTTGGATTCAAGTATGAGTATGGTAAAAGTAGAATGGTGGAGCTATTTCATGAGGATTTGTATGCATGAAAGCCTCATGGTCATGCTTAAGATATATGCCACTGTTTTTGTATGGATATGCCACTGTTTTGAGGAATATATATATGCCACTGTTCTGTATGTAAAATGCCACTGTTTCCCTTTGAATGTGCCACTGTTTTGAAGATGAAATACTCACTGTTTCGGTTCCTCAAAATCACCATTCAAATGCCACTGTTTCTGCACATTATATGCCACTGTTTCTGCACATATATGCCACTATTTCTGCACATATATGCCACTGTTTCTGCACATATATGCCACTGTTTCTGCACATATATGCCACTGTTTCTGCACATTATATGCCACTGTTTCTGCACACTATATGCCACTGTTTCTGCACATTATATGCCACTGTTTCTGCACATTATATGCCACTGTTTCTGCACACTATATGCCACTGTTTCTGCACATTATATGCCACTGTTTCTGCACATACATGCCACTGTTTCTGCACATTATATGCCACTGTTTCTGCTCATTTATGCCACTGTCTTGATGTTCAAAAATCCCTCTTCATGCCACTGTTTTGATGCATAAAAAACACTCACTGTTTTAGCCATCATATGCCACGGTTTTGTGCATAAAATGCTCACTGTTTTAGTCCATAATATGCCACTGTTTTATGCATAAAATGCCACTGTTTTAGTCCATAATATGCCACTGTTTTATGCATAAAATGCCACTGTTTTAGTCCATAATATGCCACTGTTTCAATGTCCAAAAACCATGATTTATGCCACTGTTTTAATGCTCAAAAATGTACCATTCATGCCACTGTTTCTGCCACTGTTAATACCACTGTTCTGCCACTGTTTTGAGGCCCAAAGTGCCACTGTTTCTGTTTTAAAACGTTCACTGTTTCTGCTGTACGTTCACTGTTTTCCTGCTGTAAAACGTCACTGTTTCTGTCCACTGTTTTTAAGGAAAATACCACTGTTTTCTGTTCATTGTTTTAAAGAACAACTCACTGTTTCTGCCCACTGTTTTAAGCACAAACGTCACTGTTTTCCCACTGTAAAAATGCTGCTGTATGCTCACTGTTTTTCTGCTGTAAAACACTGCTGCATGCTCACTGTTTTCCACTGTAAGACACTGTTGTATGCTCACTGTTTCTGCTGTAAATAGCCATTGTAAATGATTGGTTGTAATTGATTTAGGTGCGCTTAAGAAGTGAGATACTTCGCTGCTGTTTGGTAATATTTAAGGCACGCAAAGGTAAGTGTCAGGCGATATTGCCTAATGTGACTATTGACTACTGGTATAAAATTGTGACATGATGCTCCATATGCCGTAAAAATATTATGTTCCATTATGATGAAAGGAAACTGCCAAAAATGTGCCGTGATGGCTATATGATTATGAGGTAAAGACGTTATGTGGCAGCATAACGCATATGAAAGGTATATAAGCATGCACCTTACATCATACCGCATTTTTGTACGTTTTGTGTGTGAAAGCATAGCATGGCATGCATGTACCAAGAGCATATAGGTCTTGCTTTTTAGTATAGTTATGTACAGGACCATGTGTTTTGAGCAAGCATCATATAGGCATCCCCAAGGTACCGGGGTATGGGACACTTGGCATCAGTCCGCATAGGCCCACAGTTGGAATCCACATGGAGCTCAGGTGCCAAGGGATATTTGATTCCACTGTGAAGTGCGCGCACGACGGTGCTAAAAGCGCAAAGGAAAGGCGTTATATACGCAATATATGAATATGATGAAAAGGAAAAAGGAAAAGGAACAAGGATATGTTGAAATGACTGTTTATGATTTTGTGCCTAGTTAATACTGTTATATTACTGGTTTTGTTGCCACACTACTGGGATTATTCTCACCCCTTCGGGGCTGCTATTTTTCCAAAATGGCAGGAGGACGTAAAAGCACTTGAAGGAGTGATGTTTGCTGTTGATTGCTGATGCGTGGATTTTCACTGTTGCTGTTCGTTTAATTGGATGACTGTAATGATTAATGTTTTGGTACTATTGGATGACTGTAGTCTTTATCATCTCTATGTTAGCTTGAACTTTTATGAACAGCGGCTATTTTGGAAAACCTTTGTGAAAAGAATTTAAGTGCTGAAAATTTTACAGTGCACCTTACGGGTGGTGTTTTTATGAGCAAACGAACTCTGATTTACTATTATTTTATATGCACGCGAAGCCCCAAACGTGCTCTTTCTAAATCACTTGAAATATTTTTATCGCCCAAACAGAAGTTATAAGAACTATTGAAATGCCTTACGGATTTGTATACTGCTATGAGATTCTTTGTTAGCTCATGTGACGTTAACGACTCTAATTCCGCTTAGCAAACGACTCTCTTGGATGCATACAAGGGAGGGCGTTACACTAATTGGTATCAGAGCAGTTTGGTCCATGGATTTGCTTGTGAGTGATTGTATTGATTGTTGATTGTGTTTATCTGCTGATTGACTGCCTAAATGTGCTATAGCTTAAGTATATATTAGCTAGGGTAGTTAGATTGTTTAGACCGTTTTGTGATAAGACACGGATGCATAGCTAACTTGTCCGAATTGAACTCGAATACCTACTTGGGACTGCTGCCATGAATAACTTGCGGTGAGCCTGATCAACTCATTTCCTGATATTGTGAGTGCAGAATCATGGCAGGTGGTCACGGTTCAACTCGGGGAAGGTCTGGCGATGCGGAAGAGGATCTTATCACTACCATCGGGGGACTGGCAACGTTTATCCAGAATATGAGCCAAGAATGGCGCGACCATAGGCAACAGAATCAGAACCAACCCCCACTGCATGAAAATGCAGAAGAAATTGCCCGTCGGAGGTTGAAAGATTTCCGCAACTTCCAACCACCTACCTTTGAGGGTGAAGACAATCCCGAGGCTGCAGCGAAGTGGCTGCAGATGATCGAGCATATTTTCGAACGCATGGCATGCCCAGAAGCGCAGAAGACTGATTACGCGTCGTACCAGCTGATGGGAGAAGCTTTAACATGGTGGACTGGTGCGAGGGCTCTGCTGAGAGCTCAGGACGTGGAACTAACATGGGCCGTGTTCAGACAAGTATTTTTGGATAAGTATTTTCCTAAGGCAATGAGAAGAATGAAGCACACTGAACTGCTGTCGCTCAGGCAGGATAACATGACGGTTAATGAGTATATTGCAAAATTTGGGCAGCTGATCGAGTACGCCAACTTTGATCGGAACATTTACGATGAAGAATGGCAGGTGGAGAAGTTCGAAAGCGGATTACATCCGGAAATCCGCAAGCTCATTTTGACGACGGCTAATCGTACACTTCCAGAACTCATCAACCAGAGTCGTCAGGCAGAAGGAATCATTAATGAGGCCAAGAACTTGAACAAGCCACCAACACAATTCCACGGAGGAAACCGAGCAGGCAGATTTTTCAGGACGACACCTGGTAGGGGTCGAGGCAGAGGTACGCAGTTGCAGGCGCGGCCTGGAAATTTTAAGAGAAGCTATACTGTGGGTCAATCGTCGACTGGACGACAGGGCGCGACTGTTTGTGCTACATGTGGAAAGAATCACTTTGGAGTTTGTCGCAAGAACAACAATGCATGTTTCAGATGTGGCCAGCAAGGACATTTTGCTTACAAATGCCCTCAGAACGCTGAACAACAGCCTACGCAAGCACGGGTGTTCACACTGGATGCGAATGAAGCGCAGAAGTTTCCCAACCTGATCAAAGGTAATGTCACTTTAAATGGTCACCCAATTTCTGTTATCTTTGATTCTGGAGCGTCTGGCTCTTTTATGGCAAAACCTACTGCTATGAGAATAGGCATCACCCCAACCCCGTTACCTTATGAGTTACACATCAGCACACCTACTGGAGGATCGTGCACAGCCTCAGAGATCTGCAGAGGTGTTACCTTGCAGTATGAAGGGAACACGTATACAGTTAACTTGGTGGTCCTGCCGGTATTCAACTTCGATGTGATTATCGGTATGGACTGGTTGACGGAAAACGGGATAACGTTGGACTGTCGAGCGGGGAAAGTCGTTGTTCCTGCGAAAGATGGTAATTTTCAACCTTTCTCTCTCATTTCCTTATTGCAAGTTAGAAAAGAGCTCCGCAAGGGAGCAGCAGGGTATCTCTTGTCGATCGAGGCTGAAACCTCGGTTGACAATCAAATTCAGAATGTACCGGTAGTTAGAGAATTCGAGGAGGTATTCCCGGATGAAATACCTCGATTGCCTCCTCATAGGGAAATAGAATTTTCTATCGAACTTGTCCCTGGAGTCGGACCAATCTCCATTGCCCCGTATCGTATGGCGCCGTTGGAACTTCGCGAATTGAAGAAGCAGATAGAAGAGCTTTTGGCAAAGGAATTCATCAGATCGAGTACCTCCCCATGGGGTGCTCCAGCCATCTTGATTAAGAAGAAGGATGGAAGTTTACGTCTGTGTGTAGATTACCGCCAGCTGAACAAAGTAACGGTGAAGAATAAGTATCCGCTACCGAGGATCGACGATTTGATGGACCAGCTGAGAGGAGCCAGAGTCTTTTCCAAGATAGATTTACGATCGGGATACCATCAGATCCGGGTCAAACCGGAGGATATTCCGAAAACCGCTTTTAGGACTCGTTATGGGCACTACGAATATCAGGTGATCCCATTCGGACTTACGAATGCTCCAGCGGTATTCATGGACTACATGAACCGCATCTTCCGCCCCTTTCTTGATCAGTTTGTTATTGTGTTTATCGACGACATCCTGATTTACTCAGCTAATGAAGAGCTGCACGCGGAACATCTGAGGATTGTCTTGCAAATCTTGAAGGAGAAGCAGTTGTACGCGAAATGGTCGAAGTGCGAGTTTTGGCTTAAAGAGGTCCAGTTTCTGGGCCATGTCATTTCATCGGAAGGTATCGCGGTGGACCCCAGCAAAGTTGAAGCTGTCATGAATTGGGAACGACCCAAGACTGTCACCGAAGTAAGAAGTTTCTTAGGTCTTGCTGGATACTATCGAAGGTTCATCCAGAATTTCTCTCAGATAGTGCAACCTCTTACTCGTCTCACTCGGAAGGATAAGCCTTTTGAGTGGACTGAAGCTTGTGAAGAATGTTTCTTGGAACTAAAGAGCAGATTGACGAGTGCTCCCGTACTCACGATTCCGGATCCTACCCGGAAGTTCGAAGTATACTGTGATGCGTCGTTGAAAGGACTTGGATGCGTGTTGATGCAGGATCGTATGGCGGTAGCTTACGCATCTCGACAACTTAAGCCTCACGAAGAAAATTATCCTACGCACGATTTGGAGTTAGCAGCTATAGTGTTCGCACTTAAAATCTGGAGGCACCACTTGTATGGTTCGCAGTTTGACGTGTTCAGCGATCATAAGAGTTTGAAGTATTTGTTCGACCAGAAGGAGCTGAATATGCGGCAACGACGGTGGATGGAATTTCTGAAGGACTATGATTTTGAACTTAAATACCACCCAGGAAAGGCAAACGTGGTAGCTGACGCCCTGAGTAGGAAGACACTGCACACTGCAACTCTGATGATGGAAGAGCTGAAATTGTTTGAGGCCTTTCGAGACTTGAACTTATCAGTAGACGAGAGAGGGAATAGCATAAGACTGGGAAATATAAAGGTGGAGAATGAATTGATCAGTAGAATTAAGGAGGCTCAGAAAGATGAAGTGTTAGTCCGTGATTTGGTTGGCAACCAAGATGTTGTAAAGGATGAGAATGATGTTTGGAGATTTCATGGACGGCTGGTTGTGCCGAATGAAGAGTTGAAGCAAGAAGTTTTACAAGAGGCTCACAAGGGTAAGTATGCAGTTCATCCTGGATCCACGAAGATGTACCATGATATGAAGACCTCGTTTTGGTGGCCGGGTATGAAGCGTGATATTGCGGAGTATGTATCTCGATGCTTAACTTGTCAGAAGGTGAAGTACGAACATCAGAAACCGTCGGGACTCCTTCAACCTTTGGAGATTCCCGAATGGAAGTGGGACAGTATTGCGATGGATTTTGTAGTTGGACTTCCTCGGACGCGAGAAGGATATGATTCTATCTGGGTGATTGTCGATCGTTTAACGAAGTCAGCTCATTTCTTACGTGTTAGAACCACGTATGATACAGAGAGGCTTGCCAGAATTTATTTGCAGGAGATTGTGAAGCTGCATGGAGTTCCTACGAGTATTGTCAGCGATCGTGATCCCAAGTTTACATCTAAGTTTTGGGAATCCTTTCAAAGAGCATTAGGGACCCAATTGAGGTTGAGTACTGCTTATCATCCGCAGACCGATGGTCAAACGGAACGCACCATTCAAGCATTAGAGGACATGTTACGAGCATGTGTTTTGGAGTTAGGAGGCAGCTGGGATAACTATCTTTCTTTGATTGAATTCGCTTACAACAATAGTTACCATTCCAGTATTCAGATGGCACCGTATGAAGCGTTGTATGGGAGAAAATGCAGATCCCCTTTATGTTGGACTGAAGTAGGTGAGCAAAGTATGTTAGGACCTGATCTAATTCAAGAAACATCCGAACAGGTAAAGAAGATTCGGGAGAATATGCAGAGGGCTCAGGCAAGACAGAAGAGTTATTACGACAAGCGTCATAAGCCTCTATCTTTCGAAGTCGGAGACCATGTATTTTTGAGAATCACTCCTACATCGGGACTCGGAAGGAGAATGGGAGTAAAGAAGTTAAGTCCACGGTACTTAGGACCGTATCTGATTATGGACCGGATTGGAGAGTCTGCTTACCGGTTGGCCCTACCACCCAAATTGTCGGGAATTCACAATGTATTTCATGTGTCACAGCTACGGAGGTATATCTCTGACCCATCTCACGTGTTACAGCCGGAAGAAGTAGAACTAAAGGAAAATCTGACTTATCAAGTGCAACCGTTCCAAATTCTTGAAAGATCCGTCAAGCGACTCCGTTCTAAAGAGATTCCTTTGGTGAAAGTATTGTGGAACAACAGATCGGAAGCTGAAACCACTTGGGAGCGCGAGGACGACATTCAGAAACGCTATCCAGAACTGTTTAGCTCTTAAGTAAGTTTAATTTTGCGGACAAAATTCCTATTTGGTGGGGAGAGTGTAACATCCCGCATAATTAGTAAAATACATAAGTACTATATGTTATAGGTGCATGTGTAGAATTCGGATTTATGGTGTAGGTTTGATGGCTTGCAAATTGTTTGATCTTTATCCTTGGAGGAGACTAAGGTAATTAATTAAATTAAATCGTAGGAGGATACATGTGTAGACATGTGAATTTTATCATATGAGTAATGTGAGTGTGTGTTAGAAGGCTTTAGTGTTCATTGGACTTTGGAAGTGGGCTAGAGTGTGTGGACTTGTCATTATTGGACTTGTGTGATTGGGTTCTTTTTGTGTGTGTGGCCAATGGCCCAAAGAGGATTCTTGGATCAATCATGTTCAGCCCAAATTAAATCCACACATAATTCCCTAAGCCTTGTCCAACAAGGTGTCTTGTGTGTCTAGAAACTTTCACATGGCAAGTGTAATTTCCACTCATTCTTGCGCAAAAGGACCTAGAAAAATCTGCCAACTTCTTCCTTGTTTGACCGCCACATCACCTAGCTTGTGCACCATTTGGATTCAACTTCTTTGCATGGAAGACACATGCACTCCTTAGTACCATTTTGGGATGCATACACCTCATTTAGGCGCACATGTAGAGAGTCTTGGATCAGATTTCTTGTGTCACAAAACTGCCTAACTTGTTGACTTGGAGAACCACCTTACACCTTCCATCATGAGACTGCCATGTGCAGATTTTTGCATGCTTTTGGCAGCCCATCATGAGCCAAACCTGCCCTTGCTTCCTCATGCATCATAAGTAGGGTCTTGGGGCTGCATCTTCATCATTTTATGCGCACAAGACAGCCCCAAAATCAGAGTTTAGGCTGCCACAAATCAGTGTTCATGATGCACCTCCCTTCCCCTCCATCTTGTGTGCGCCTAGCTTGCTTGTTGTGTGAAAAAAAATTCTGACTTAGTAGCATAATTCAGATCTGAACCCTTCCCCCCTCACCTCTTTGCATGTGCTTAGTGTGTATTTGAAGCAACCCCTTGCTTGTTTTGACCAAGTGTGCAGTCCCACCTTCCCAAGAAATCAGAAATTTGCATGATGTTTAATCATTGCAACCTTCCCCTCACTTCTCCTTAAGTATGCGCACACAAGAGGCCTCCTTCACCTTGCACAAGTGCAGCCAAGTTCCTTCCTCATTCCCTCACTCTCCTAGCCGAACCTACAAGCATTCTTGGAGCAAGAAAGACCAAGCCAACTCCCTCTTCACTCACTCACCTCTAACCGTGACCTACACACCAAGCTAGTGCAAGTCTTCTTCTTCTTTTCCCCTCACTGTCCAGTCTTGTTCCTCAACCTTGAAGCTGTCCAAGTGTGTTCATCCTCACCTTGTTTGCGCATAGATTTTCTCCTAGGAAGTGTGGACTTGTTGTTGGTAGAGCTAGAAGGTGGTGTGTGATTCTTGACCAAGAAGTGTGTGCTACAAGAGGTAAGCCTTGAGCTTAGAACACTTTCATTTTGTAACCATGTGTGTGTGCTTGAATGTCTCCTTGATTATGTGTGTGGTTTTGGATTCAAGTATGAGTATGGTAAAAGTAGAATGGTGGAGCTATTTCATGAGGATTTGTATGCATGAAAGCCTCATGGTCATGCTTAAGATATATGCCACTGTTTTTGTATGGATATGCCACTGTTTTGAGGAATATATATATGCCACTGTTCTGTATGTAAAATGCCACTGTTTCCCTTTGAATGTGCCACTGTTTTGAAGATGAAATACTCACTGTTTCGGTTCCTCAAAATCACCATTCAAATGCCACTGTTTCTGCACATTATATGCCACTGTTTCTGCACATATATGCCACTGTTTCTGCACATATATGCCACTGTTTCTGCACATATATGCCACTGTTTCTGCACATATATGCCACTGTTTCTGCACATTATATGCCACTGTTTCTGCACACTATATGCCACTGTTTCTGCACATTATATGCCACTGTTTCTGCACATTATATGCCACTGTTTCTGCACACTATATGCCACTGTTTCTGCACATTATATGCCACTGTTTCTGCACATACATGCCACTGTTTCTGCACATTATATGCCACTGTTTCTGCTCATTTATGCCACTGTCTTGATGTTCAAAAATCCCTCTTCATGCCACTGTTTTGATGCATAAAAAACACTCACTGTTTTAGCCATCATATGCCACGGTTTTGTGCATAAAATGCTCACTGTTTTAGTCCATAATATGCCACTGTTTTATGCATAAAATGCCACTGTTTTAGTCCATAATATGCCACTGTTTTATGCATAAAATGCCACTGTTTTAGTCCATAATATGCCACTGTTTCAATGTCCAAAAACCATGATTTATGCCACTGTTTTAATGCTAAAAAATGTACCATTCATGCCACTATTTCTGCCACTGTTAATACCACTGTTCTGCCACTGTTTTGAGGCCCAAAGTGCCACTGTTTCTGTTTTAAAACGTTCACTGTTTCTGCTGTACGTTCACTGTTTTCCTGCTGTAAAACGTCACTGTTTCTGTCCACTGTTTTTAAGGAAAATACCACTGTTTTCTGTTCACTGTTTTAAAAGAACAACTCACTGTTTCTGCCCACTGTTTTAAGCACAAACGTCACTGTTTTCCCACTGTAAAAACGCTGCTGTATGCTCACTATTTTTCTGCTGTAAAACACTGCTGCATGCTCACTGTTTTCCACTGTAAGACACTGCTGTATGCTCACTGTTTCTGCTGTAAATAGCCATTGTAAATGATTGGTTGTAATTGATTTAGGTGCGCTTAAGAAGTGAGATACTTCGCTGCTGTTTGGTAATATTTAAGGCACGCAAAGGTAAGTGTCAGGCGATATTGCCTAATGTGACTATTGACTACTGGTATAAAATTGTGACATGATGCTCCATATGCCGTAAAAATATTATGTTCCATTATGATGAAAGGAAACTGCCAAAAATGTGCCGTGATGGCTATATGATTATGAGGTAAAGACGTTATGTGGCAGCATAACGCATATGAAAGGTATATAAGCATGCACCTTACATCATACCGCATTTTTGTACGTTTTGTGTGTGAAAGCATAGCATGGCATGCATGTACCAAGAGCATATAGGTCTTGCTTTTTAGTATAGTTATGTACAGGACCATGTGTTTTGAGCAAGCATCATATAGGCATCCCCAAGGTACCGGGGTATGGGACACTTGGCATCAGTCCGCATAGGCCCACAGTTGGAATCCACATGGAGCTCAGGTGCCAAGGGATATTTGATTCCACTGTGAAGTGCGCGCACGACGGTGCTAAAAGCGCAAAGGAAAGGCGTTATATACGCAATATATGAATATGATGAAAAGGAAAAAGGAAAAGGAACAAGGATATGTTGAAATGACTGTTTATGATTTTGTGCCTAGTTAATACTGTTATATTACTGGTTTTGTTGCCACACTACTGGGATTATTCTCACCCCTTCGGGGCTGCTATTTTTCCAAAATGGCAGGAGGACGTAAAAGCACTTGAAGGAGTGATGTTTGCTGTTGATTGCTGATGCGTGGATTTTCACTGTTGCTGTTTGTTTAATTGGATGACTGTAATGATTAATGTTTTGGTACTATTGGATGACTGTAGTCTTTATCATCTCTATGTTAGCCTGAACTTTTATGAACAGCGGCTATTTTGGAAAACCTTTGTGAAAAGAATTTAAGTGCTGAAAATTTTACAGTGCACCTTACGGGTGGTGTTTTTATGAGCAAACGAACTCTGATTTACTATTATTTTATATGCACGCGAAGCCCCAAACGTGCTCTTTCTAAATCACTTGAAATATTTTTTATCGCCCAAACAGAAGTTATAAGAACTATTGAAATGCCTTACGGATTTGTATACTGCTATGAGATTCTTTGTTAGCTCATGTGACGTTAACGACTCTAATTCCGCTTAGCAAACGACTCTCTTGGATGCATACAAGGGAGGGCGTTACACATTGTCTCCCGTTGTTATAGAAATAAATAAGGGAAATGTTATAATTACTACTTTTTTCTTATCATTGTTACTACTAAATCTTAATCGTTAATTTTCGTCAACCTAACGATTATAATTTATTGGGTCACACTTATTAATTAATTATTAATTATTAACTTATTGGGTCACAATCTAACGATTATAAGATAAAGTCTTATTGTTGCAAATTCAAATTATGTTTGTGAGAGATAAAATATGTCAAATGAGGTGTCATTATGTAGATCTCGAAAATTTATGTGGAATCAAAAAAGAATTACTTGATTCGGATACCCGAGTCAAGAGTTATGGCCTTCAGAAGTTTTACGATTAAATTGTTAAATTTTTTTTTGAAAAAAATGTGACACGTGTCAACACATGATGAGTGACGCCTAAATTAGGCGTGATTGCCTCTTGAGTGACGCTCAAATTGACGTGATTGGTGACGCCCAAATTGGATGTGATATTGTGCAATAAATGTGTAATTATTTCCAAAATTGTCATATATTCGTAATTTTTTATTTAAAAAACAATAGATTAATTTTTTTCCCCCTAAATCATTAACCCAACAAGTAATCACCTACATATTTCTCATGGGAATAAACATATATGTATTATGGTGTGATATTATGCAATAAATGTGTAATTATTTCCAAAATTGTGATATATTCGTAATTTTTTATTTAAAAAACAATAAATTAATTTTTTCCCCCTAAATCATTAACCCAACAAGTAATCACCTACATATTTCTCATGGGAATAAACATATATGTATTATTTCAAAGGAAAAAATGTTTATGCGGTTAATGCAGATAAATTATATGCATTTATTTCCAAAACGACGTTGTTTTGATATTGAAATCTTAATAAATTATAAATATAAAGACAATTATAACCTGAAGCAAATTAAAATTTCAAAAAACACCATGATTTCCGCCTTAAAATGACGTCGTATTTGGCTTACAGCATATAACTTATCTGTAGTAACTGTAGAAAAAGCGAACCCTATTTTAAATGATATAAAATATGTATTATTTTAAGGAATAGGATATTGTAACAACAAAGTAATGTTACAACCAATGTTACTACCACTAATCTCACCGTTAAATTGAAAATCTTATCCGACGGTCCTGATTTAATGTATATATAGTCTTCTTTCTTCCCTTCTCTCTTTCGTTGTAAGCTCTGCCATCACCTCTGCAGCTGTCAATCTCCGCCGCACTCTTTCCATATCCGTCGAATCCTATTGTATTATTTTAATATAGAGAAATATATAAATTATGGGGTAGAGAGAGTGGATTTTTTTGGTCTCTTTCCCTCGTTATCTATCTCTTTATCTCTCTCTCTTTTTTTTTTTTGATAAACATTTCTTTATCTCTTTTAAAAGGATCATCATACTTTCACCCAAAAAAAAAAGATCATCATACACTTTTCCCATTAATTATTTATGAATAAATTAATGGTGAAGAAAAATAAAAGAAAAAATATTTGGATAGAAAGTGATAAAATTATCATTGTTAATTTGATCGAAAATAATAATTATATTTATAATTTTATAATCATATTAGTTGATTTTGTTTTATTATTTGTAAAGATATATGTATATGCATTTTTTGACTTTATAAGCATGATTTAAATAAAAAAATCATTATATTTAATTTTACATATTAATTGATTTTTTTTAGGGCATGAAAATTTTTTTAGTTATATTTTAATTTACAAAATAATTTTCTGTAACGACCTCTTAATAAATAAATATATTTTGAAATAATAATAAATAACTAAAATAAATGAGAAAATAAATATAGAAAGAATAACCGAGAATACTAGGGCTGGCAATACGGGCCAGCCCACCCCGACCCGCCACTAGCCCGCCCAAAATGGGCTAGCCCGCCCCGGCCCGTTTTGACAAAATGGGTTGAATTGAGCAACCCGGCCCGTTTTATGAGTGGGTTGGCGGGCTACGGGCCAGCCCGCCTAAAATAAAAAAATATATAAAAATATAAAAATTAAATACAAAAAATTAAATCCTGCATAAAAACACATATTTTTTTTTGCATAAAAGCATATAAAAATCTGCATAAAATTCTAATGTGCTTATGAAACTAAAAAGATCAGTGTTTAATAATCTACATATAAATATGCATCTTTCAATCCAGAAATAATAATAAAAAATAAAATCATATCAAAGTAAAACAGAATAAACAAAACAAGTAACAAAGTGTTGTATGAGCAGTCCACAACAATTCGAAAAAGCCACTTACATGCAGAGAAATCTAGGGCACGAAGTTACATAACAATTGGGTAACCTAAAAAAAAGGGGGGCTTGGCGGGCTAGCCCGCCTGTGGCGGGCCGAGCCCGGCGGGCTGAGCCCGGCGGGCTAGCGGGTTTGGTGGGCTGGTGGGTTGAAAAACTCAACCCAGCCCGCCCTGTTTGGTGGGCGGGATGGGCCAGCCCGACGGGCTCAGCCCATTTTGCCAGCCCTAGAGAATACTGACATCCTTCATTTTTTTACACATGGATGTAAGTTAATACAAATATCTTACATTCTAAATATATTACATCAGTTCCACACATATATATTACACTCATACTACATTAGGTTACATTGTTTATTCATTACATACTTCTCAATCTATATATTATTATTGGACAAATAGGTATAGGACTCCACATTGTCTGCATGGAATATAGCTGCTGCTCCTTGGTTTCCAACTGCTATGTAATATTCCCAACGATCGTCATAAAAATAAACATTCACAGTCCATCCTTCTCCAGGAAAAGGTAAGTTAGGCATGATGATTTTCTGGAAAGGTTAGCACAAAGTAAACAAAAGTGAGATAATTCTCAGTAATATAGAGATGTTTAAACTATAACCAACCTTCTCCAGGAAAAGGTAAGTTAGGCATGATGATTTTCTGGAAAGGTTAGCACAAAGTAAACAAAAGTGAGATAATTCCTCAGTAATATAGAGATGTTTAAACTATAACCATTCCAGCCATAATAATCGAAAATATCAATCTCTCAAGTTTATTTCGTAACTGAAATAATAACATAAATAATAAATAAAAATAACCAATTATGTAATATTTAACTGAAGCCAATTAAATTCCCAATTTTGTGGGTCTTCTACTTGTGAAAAGTTATGATATTGCGGAGCTCAAGCCATGATAAGGCGTCTCTTACCCTAACTATATGATCCCAAACTTTAGAGGGTCAGTTCACAGTAGAAACATACATTTAAAATTTACACATTTTCTTAATATTTATTTGGTACCAAATAATTAATTTTATCTTGTTGCTAAGGAAGAATCTAAAATTTGATGAAAATCACAATAACATGAGAGATAGAATAAAATTAAAAGAAAGATTAAGGCGTAGGACTATAAATGCAAATAATATTAAATAAGAGAAGAAATAAAAGAAACTATTTTTCCAGAATAACATTATTACAAATTTGTAAAAAAAATGAAAAGAGTATAGCTATAAGCTATGAAGCACCGACACTTCAAAAATCCTAACGTGTCGTATCCGACAGTTCCCGACACTCCAACACGAGTTATAGAAATTCAAAAAATGTTTAAAGGGTGTGTTGCGTTGAGTTTTTAGTTTCAATTATTAGATTCTTTGGATTACGATTACCATTTCATTGAATTTAATATAAATATTTCGCATATCTTATGTTTCTTTGCAAAATTGATGAATATTGTAAGTTTAATTTCATTTTTTGTTAAATTATTGAATATTAAATATAATATACACTACCTAAATTAAAAATATTATTTAATATCAAAACGTGTCCTAACGTATCGAAATCTAACATTTTTTAGAATTAACATGTCGGAGTGTCGTGTCGTATCGTGTCACGTGTCCCGTGTCAGTATCGGTGCTACATAGGCTAGAAGGAAGAAAATATAGAGAAAGTTTTACTCTCTCAATATTACCTTTCGATTATACTATCTTTATCTCCTTCCTATTATTACGCTCGGTGAAAAATCTCTTCAATCTTTCTCTCTTTTTCTAACAGCACCACCTTCCAAACTTTCTTTACTATCCCCATGAAAGTGACATTCCTTATCTATATATATAGCTACGTTTTTGCAAAGTTGATTCATTCTTTCTTTTTCTTTTTCTTTTTTTATTATTTTTTCTTACATCATTTAACTTACTTCATTTGATTGCATCATCCAATTCTTGTATCTTGTATTGGTGGCTCGGAGGGGGTGTTCCACGTGGCCCCCTCCCTTGCCATATATATCTATGATATTATCTATACATTAATTTAAAATAGATAATATTTATTCAATTATTTTTTAATAGATAGTAACTATAATATTATTATTTATTAATAATAATTTAGGAGGGTGTAGTAATATATTTAAATAAAAATAATTTATTGTGATTATAAGAATTTTGAATAAATAAATAAATTATACATAATTTAATATTTATTTATTTATTACTAATTCTAATTTATTTGTAGCCAACACATTAATATTAATATTAATAATTTATTTATTCATTACTATTATTATCAATGTTATTATTATTATTATTATTTTACTTTATAAATTATTACTTTGATTATTATTATAATTATTATTATTATTATTATTATTATTATTATTATTTTTGGTTATTACATTTTTTAACTCTATCTTAATAACATTTTAATAAGTTTTTTTCCTTAAAAGTAGCTTTTACTAATCAAATTTTTTATTTACTATATTATCTCATAAATATAAATATTAGGGTTTAAAGTTTCTAAAGTTATTTTAGATAATTTTATCTAATATTATGCATAATATATTTTCATACAATATAGAAGTTTAAGGAAGATTTTTGTACTTTTTTTTTATTTGGTGGTAAAAGCGATTCCAAAAAGAGCTAGAATGGTCATGAATTCATGTTATAGGGGAGCATAACCCGCCTAACGATCTCAACTTCTTTTGAGTGAGGAGCGACATGGTACTGTCCGGTGGTCCTTCCCCTCTTCAAATACAGTTTTTTTTTTGGTAAATTTCAAATACAGAGTTTACCTAGTGTATTTTTTAGCACATTCAGAAATGCTCTAATGATTTTTACTAAAAATCTCTTTCCACTCTAACGAACTGAAGGATGCCTAAGTGACATCGTCTTCAAGATCAAAAACATTCACAATATTTGTGGTGAATTAAAATCTAAAGGAAAATAAGTTATCTCAATGATACTAACATTGAATTTACCAAACAAAGCTAAGACTCGTTGCCCTTTAAATATAGGGAATAATATTTTTTCTCCTACACTCACATGAAAATGAATGAAATTCATTTTTCCTCCTTTTCTCTACTATATGAGTGCAAAACATAAAGTTAACTCAATTTTGCAGGAAAAACATTATCCCCTTAAATATAACTAGTTTTACATAAACACTTTCTATCAAGTTTAAAATTTTGAACTCAATACTCTTAAATGTGATGAATTATTATTAGTTTAATCTATAAATGTGTGTATAATAAGAATCGACTAGTCTGAAGTAAATTTTACCGAGTAATGTTGTTAACCCAATCTAAGCTCACAAACAGGCATATCCATAATTAATTTAAATTTTCCTCTGCCGAACTTAGGTGTAAACCCTTGTGCAGTAGCTAGTCAAGGTGCTGTGGAAATAACATCATCTACATCATATCGACTATTTCAATAAATAAATATTGGAACATATCTTAACCTAAAAATGAATGCTTGCACATACGATGCCTATCGTTTATCAAATTGCCACCCTTTAAATATATGGTAAATTAACTAGATAAATTATAATTATATACACAAAGAAACTATGCCGGGGGAGAAGGGGGAGTGGACATCCTTATGTCTAAAATAATCTTAGGTTACATAATAAGAGACTACCTGAATTAATTCTCTGCCGCTGGTTCCATCTCTCAATCAGAAAATCTTCATTGCTTTTAACTTTGATGTACTCATCTATATCATACCTCAATCCTTTAGATTTAGTAGAGACTGTCAGGTTCGTATAACTATAAACTTCTCCAAATTTACTGAATACGTCCTTAAGGCCATCAGGGCTCCAGCTTCCGCGACTGCTGACAGAATGGTTACTTTCATCTTGTGCTTTGGTCATTTCCTATAATATATGAATAAATTTCAATGATTCGAGTCACATAAATGGAGAAAATAGGAACATCATATCAGAAAATGTGGGTCAACAATCTTTGGCACTCCGAAAAGTTTTTCCATGTCAATGACAAAATTATACAATGTCTTTCCGATCCCTTGAATTTAATCTTACTCACTATTAAAAAAACTCAAGAGTATGCAACTTATGTGGGCAGATGTCTGGAATTTTTTATGATGATAATGTGCTGGACACAAAACATATATGCCCGTGTTCAGATTGATTTAAACATATTCCTTCAATCAATTTTTTAAAAAAATTTCAATGGAATAAACAAATCTTTCCAATTTTCCAAAACTTCAGCTTTTAGCAGCCAATGAAAGCGTGCTTGTGAAATGTGATACAGTCAACGTGAAGACACACATTCATGTTATTATTCAAATGATCATGTTACTCCCATGAATGATCTGAATAATTTGATCTTAAAACACATTTCATTTGAAAATAATTTGACAGTTCAGTGATAACCTGAGTGGAACTTGAAGTTTTTGGAGTCAACGTGGAATCTAACTTATTCAGGCTTGTTATAGGAGAAGTGTCATTACTTGTCTCCCATTGCAACCATGGCAACGTAACCCCATCCATCAAAACAGGAAGAGATCTAGGCATTGCTGGATTATTTAATTTTTCAGGTTTTATCAGTCCTCCAATGGATGAGCTTGTGTCACTCCTTTCTCCATCAAGTGACGAAATATCAGTATCTTCAACATTTGAAATAAAATCCTCAATATATTTCTCAGCCTCCTCAGTCAAGCGCAAAGACATTCTGCTTCTGTCATTACTCTTCTGGAAAACAAAATAAAATAAATAGCTGATTAAAAAATCAAACAAATTCATCAGCTCTTCTTTCACAAAGGAATACTAAAATTGGTTTAATTCAAATTACAAGGAAATCATCATCAGAACACTGAGTACGATAGAGACATGTTACCTTCATGGCTCTCAATGGTTTTTGTGTAGAATTTTTCTTCGTAGCAGGAATCAATTCATTAACAATCATAGAAAGTTCTCTGCCTCGCTGCTCCTCAAACACTATTCGAGCTAATAAATCCTGTTTTCGCTTCTCTGACTGTAATTTTAAACAAAAAAAAGGGAAAACATGATTCTATTTGTCAAACAACTTCTAGGATTAAACACAAAAGCAATGGGAATGGCCTAGTCCTCCTGTTGACATTCAGGGAGTATTACTAGTGGCTTGGAAATATATTTTTTAGTACACTGTCACATAGTTTAAAAGAGGAACCAATATACCCTACTTTCAAAAAGCAATAGTAAATTGCAAGTAAGCATCCATTATTCTATTAAATGGTTCCCCATATAGTTGAGCTTCCCTAAAAGCATTAACACGAGAAATAAAAAAACAAGTGTTTTCCTAGACTAGTCTGGAACCTTTACTCATAATCCCAAACAAAATCCAAAATATCAATTAGAAAAGGGGAGGAGTACAATATTATGAAGTCAGTAATCAATATAACTCAGAATTTCATACCACTCCATAAAAAAAGGGCAAATGTTATAAATATGAAAGAAAGTTTTGTAGAAAAATGATTATTAACTTCATTTACTTGTTCCAGTTTAGTTTCATAGTTCCTTCTGATTGAAGAAATAGCCCGAATAACATCGGAATTGTTTGGCATCAAGCCATCACCTGCAGATAAAGTGGATGTCCTTGGTCTCACCACAGCCTAAAGTGGAAGTTTCAAGGAAAGTAGGAAAATTTTCAGTGAATAAGACACAGAATGCAATTAGGGTATTCTCATGCATGATAGAGAACATGTGAACAAGCAGATTTACATAAAACTAATTCAAATTTCACACACTTGTTCTGTTTCCATATTGCTTTATGCAATCCATTATTCATGTCAGGAAGTGCCACCTGAAGATTTATTGACAATCAGAAAATATATTGACAATCAGAAAATAACATGGGAGATCCAGAGTCGTAAGGCGGTAGCTACAATCAGAAAATATATTGACAAGAGTCTCTTTGAGCACATGTCCGAGTTCACGAACGCGTATGAATTATGGACGAAGTTGGAGTCCTTGATTCAGAAGAAGACTCCCAGGAACAAAGCACACCTGGTTCGCCGACTTGTGAAGCTGGAATACAAGGACGGCATGAGCATGACAGAACACCTCAACACCTACAAAGGTATTGTGAATCAGCTGTCAAAAGCTGGTACGAAAATTGATGAAGAATTATAGGCATTGCTGCTATTTATCTCGTTGCCAGAAAACTGGGATACTCTGGTGGTGACTTTGAATAATTCGACTCCAGATGGAAAATTGAAGATGGATGTCGTGACAGACAGCCTCCTGGGCGAAGAATCCAGGAGAAAAGAACGAGGTACTTCGAGCACGTCTGAGGCCAACGTTGCTGAGAGCAAAGGAAAATCCGACTCCCAGGGTAGAAGCAAGAGCCGGGGTCGAGATCGTGATAGAAGAGGAAAGTCCAGAGGTTGGTCAAAGCCGAAATATGAGTTGAAGTGTTTTTACTGTGGAAAGACAGGTCATAAGAAGCCGGACTGCTAGACCTTGCAGAATGATGAGAAGAATGGCTCTGTAAAGCCGGATCAGATTACTCCCAAGAAGAGGGAAGACAAGAGCACCACTGCGGTGGCTGCCAACCCGGATGCCGAGATATTCCTCCTAGGTGAGGATAATTATTTGAATGTTGCGTATGATGATTGCACCTGGATTGTTGACTCCGGTGCTTCCTTCCACGTTACTCCTCACAAAGGTTTTTTCTCCTCTTACCGAGGTGGTGATTTTGGAGTTGTGAAGATGGGAAATCAAGTGACCAGCAAGATTGTTGGTGTCAGTGATGTAACTCTGACCACGGATGTCGGATGCCGACTTGTATTGAAAGATGTAAGTCATGTTCCTATCATGCGATTGAACCTAATCTCCGTAGGCAAACTTGACGACGCCGGGTTAGTGAGCGACTTCGGTAGTGTTAGATGGAAGCTGGCCAAGGGAAACTTGGTCGTGGCCCGAGGTAAGAAGGAAGGCTCCTTGAACGTGATGCAAGGAAAGATCAATAATGGAGAAGCCAATTCTGTCCGAGATGAACTGAGCTTGGAGCTATGGCACAAACGCCTCGGCCACATGAGCATGAAAGGGCTCCAGATCCTACACAAGAAAGGATTACTGACCGGGTTGAATGGCCAAGCGTTGGAGAGTTGCACGCATGGCCTAGCTGGAAAGCAGCACCGGGTTTCTTTCGTGAAACCGGATCAGCCCAGAAGACGTAGGTATATTCTTGACCTCGTCCATACTGATGTTTTCTCTATGTCAGAAAGATCTCTTGGAGGAGCTCAGTATTTTGTTTCATTTATTGATGACCATTCCCGCAAAGTGTGGGTTTATTTGTTGAAGTCTAAAGACCAGGTACTCCAATCCTTTAAAGAATTCTATGCTATGGTTGAAAGGGAGACTGGCAAGAAATTGAAGGTGGTCCGATCTGACAATGGTGGTGAGTATTGCGGCCCTTTTGATGCATATTGCAGAGTGGCCGGGATCCGACTTGAGAAGACGCCCCCCAAAACTCCACAGTTGAATGGACTTGCTGAAAGGATGAACAGGACTATTGAAGAGAAGGTCCGAAGTATGCTATCCAATGCCGGATTGCCGAAATCATTCTGAGGAGAAGCCGTCAAAACCGCGGTTGACTTGATCAACCTCTCACCATCACGGCCACTTGAAGGAGAAATTCCAGAAGAAGTCTGGACAGGTCGGAAAGCGGCCTATAATCAATTAAAGGTTTTTGGATGTCGAGCCTTCGTGCATATCCCTAAAGATGAAAGGGCAAAACTTGATGCAAAGATAAAAGAATGCATTTATCTTGGTTCGCCGAGCCGTGAGTTCGGGATCCGACTTTGGGATCCAATCAATAAGAAGATTGTGAGAAGTCGAGATGTGATCTTTCATGAAGATGAGACCATTCATGACATCTCGAAGCCCAAAGTCTAAGTTACTGTCAGACATGAAGAACCCATCCCTCCTGTCCGAGCTGAAGCATGGGGAGAAAATCAAGAAAATGAAGAAAATGTTGATCAACAACAAGCTGATGATGAAGTCCGAGTTAAAGATAAGATCCGGGATGAGAATGATGAACCGGGTTCTCAAGCTGAAGAACAACCGAAATATCCAACTCGAGAAAGAAGACCCTCTACAAGATACTCATCTGATGAATACACCGTTGTAGCTGAACACGGTGAGCCTAAGAGTTATGATGAGGCTGTGACGAGCTCAGAGAAAGAAGAATGGGAAAAGGCAATGCAAGACGAGATGAAGTCTCTGCACGAGAATCAGACTTATGAACTGACCGAGTTGCCTGAAGGAAGACAAGCTCTGAAAAATAAATGGGTGTACAAGATTAAGAATGAAGAGAACAAGCAGAAGCCGAGATACAAAGCCCGGATTGTAGTGAAAGGCTGCGATCAGAATAAATGAGTAGACTTTGAGGAGATTTTTTCTCCTGTGGTGAAAATGACCACGGTCCGAACCGTGTTAGCTATGGCAGCTTCGATGGACCTCGAGGTAGAACAAATGGACGTGAAGACGGAATTTCTTCACGATTATTTAGAAGAAGAAATATATATGGAACAACCTGAGGGGTTCCGAGCTCCAGACCAAGAAGACTTGGTATGTCGGTTGAAGAAGAGCATCTATGGCTTGAAGCAAGCACCTCAGCAGTGGTACATGAAATTTGAATCGTTTATGACTGATCACAAGTTTGAGAAGACAGAAGTCGACCAATGCGTATTTGTGAAGAGGTATGAGGCCGGAGATTTTTTGATATTGTTGTTATATGTTGACGACATGCTTATTGTAGGGAAAGACAAATCGAGGATAGCCGCCCTGAAGAAGACGTTAAGCTCGTCCTTCGCAATGAAGGACCTCGGCCCTGCAAAGCTACTATAGCTGAGTCAAGAAAAGTATATTGAGAAGATATTGAAGAGATTCAGCATGGACAAAGCCAAAATAGTGATCACCCCCCTAGCCGGACACATAAAGCTGAACCATAAGCAATGTTCGAGATCTGATGATGACAAAGATGAGATGTTGAAGGTTCCGTATCAATCCACCGTCGGAAGCTTGACGTATGCAATGGTTTGCACTAGACCCGACTTGGCATATGCTGTTCGAATGGTAAGCCGGTATTTGTCAAACCCTGACAAAGAGCACTGGGAAACAGTGAAGTGGATCTTCAAGTACCTCAGAGGTACGACCAACTTATGCCTCCGATTAGGAGAAGGAAAAGCCAAGTTGCAAGGCTACTTGGATTCTGATTTAGGGGGAGATTTCGACTCGAGGAAGTTGACGACGGGATACATGATGAGATTTACCGGAGGAGCTGTCTCTTGGCAATCAAGACTTCAGAAATGTGTTGCACTATCAACAACTAAGGCTGAGTACATTGCCGCGACTGAGGCAAGCAAAGAGATATTGTGGATGAAGAAGTTCCTCATGGAACTCGGCCATGAACAAGACAAGTACGAGCTGGGTTGTGACAATCAAAGCGCAATCCATCTTGCGAAGAATTCAACCTATCACTCCCGCACTAAGCACATAGATGTGAGGTATCACTGGATCCGGGATGTGGTTGAAGGTGGAGAGCTCGAACTCGTCAAAGTGCACACTGACCAAAAATTGGTCCGACATGATGACAAAGCCGGTTCTAGCAAGGAAATTTGAAGACTGTTGTGAAGGAGCCGGGTTGATGCTGAAGCCGACTCATTGAAGTCGGAGGGGGAGATTTGTTGGAAAGTGTTCCTCCTTAATGCTTGGCACAAGTACCAAGTGGTTGGAACTCCACATTTTTTTGTGCAAGGCTCAAGGGACACATCCCTTGAGTGATCCATCTCCCTCCCCTATATAAACATGTGTGTGTGAGGTTGAGTATGATGATGTGAGATGAGAAAAATTTGAGAGAAAATTATTTGATTGTTTGAGCAATGCTTTATGCTTTACATTTGAGAGATCTCTAGGGAGTGTTTGTGAGAAACATCTCAGGGTAGTTTGATTATCACCATTGTTGGAGAGGTTGTGTTAACAACCACATTGGTGTATTTGATTCTTGTAACCATTATTTCATAGTGGATTTTTGATCTGGACTAGGTCCCGTGGGTTTTTACTTCTTCATTAGAGAAGATTTTCCCATGTTAAAATCTGGTTGTGTTCTTCTCTCTCTCTCTCCTATTTGTTCTATTTTTCCGTTGCGCAGTCCGACCTGGTGATATTCAGGCCGAGGTACTGCCGATATTCGAGATCCGGATCTTGTTGATTGATTTCCGTACAAAAGGCTTCCTAGCCGAGTTTGAGGGAAGCGAGTTCCCAACAAAACGACTTCGTTTTGGAAGTAAAGGTAGATAACTTTTCTACATTCACTGTAAAAATATTAAAGACTCAAATTATCTAAAGTAACTTTATAAACTTTAAACTATAAATATTAACTCAATTGATATTAATATTATTAGTATAGACAAAATAAAAACATATCTTCAATGAAATATACATAAGTTAAACATAATTATAATAGTATTTAAGTTTTTCTTTTAAAGAAAAGTCTATCACAAAGATGAGCATTGGAGATTTTCTCATGCAGAGGCCATGGGCAGAGGAGAAAGACAATGAGAGAGATGGAGGCTATTTTCATATTTTGAAATTGGCTTCTTTCATTACAATTTTTGTAGTTCTACTAACATTATAATATTTTTAAAATATTTTAATAATGCATATTTTGATAATAAAGTGAGTCTTTTTTGAATTTATTAGAAATATATACATAAAAATCAAAAATATTATAAAACATAAAAAGAAGAGAAATACAAATAAAATATATGAAAAAGTTAAAAATTAAAAGTTATATAAGCTATATATATTCACTTTTTATATTATTATTATTACTACATTAGAGTTTATGCATTTTGAAAATTATTTCTCAATATATTATGAATATATTTAGTATATTAAAAAGTAATGTTAATAATACAAATAATTTTAAGAGGATGCAATTTCTTTTTATCGGTTAATTTTAAGGGTTTTATGTTTGTTATGTTACATAACATAACTCAACTTTCCTACACACATAACAAAAAGATGAGGTCCACATATTTTTGTCTCCCTTTCATCATTTCACTTTCTTTCTCCCCTTTGTTGTGTGTGTAGGAAAATAACGTTAAGTTATGTAACATAACAAACATAAAATCCTAATTTTAAATAGTAAATAATTTAGGAAAATAATAATTGGAATAATTAAATTTATAATTTTAAAGATGAATCACCATCAAATAAAAGATTTTGAGGAAAGAATTAATGTGTTAATTGACTCTCCTAATGTAGGAGATTCTTTTTCTTTTTTTCGTGAAGAGCCATCAAAAGCTGCATTGCTATTTGTTCTGGACGAACACCAATATAGGTTTCTTCTAATTCTGAGTGTCTGTTTCCTAGACCATTGTCCTATATATATATATATATATATATATATATATATATATATATATATATATTTATTTGGCTTAGGTAGTTGTACTGAACGTGGGTAGTCGTGAATACTATCATGTATTCGTGGTAGGGCCCACCTCAGGTACCAATACGTGGATTAACTGACCAACTATCCGGGTAAAGGTCTTTCCGGGTTCACTCAGTCGGGTTCCCTGGCTAGTGATACCCGCGCATATAAACTCGAAACACTATTTATTTATTTATTTTTTACATGTGGTGGGTTCTATGACATGTTGATATTTGTAACATCCCGCATAATTAGTAAAATACATAAGTACTGTATGTGTAGATTTCGGATTTATGGTTTATGTGTGATGGCTTGCGAATTGTTGATCTTATCTTTGGATAAGACTAAGGAAAGGATTTAAATTAAATCATAGGAGGATACATATGTAGACATGTGAATTTTATCATATGAGTAATTTGATTGTGTGTTATAGGACCTTAGTGTTCATTGGACTTTGGAAGTGGGCTTGTGTGTGTGGACTTGCCACCTTTAGGCTTGTCTTATTGGATCCATCATGTTCAGCCCAAAGTTAAACCCACACATGATTCCCTAAGCCTTGTCCAACAAGGTTGTTTGTGTACCAAGAAACCTTCACTTGACTTGATGTATTCTCTCACTCATTCATGCGCACAAGAGGTAGAAAATACTTAGAAAAATCTGCCAATTTTCCTCTTGTTTGACCGCCACATCACCTAGCTTGTGCATCACTTGATTTCAACTTCATTGCATGGAAGACACATGTACCATTTAGCATGATTTTAGGCTGCATTTTTTTTTCATTTTAGCGCACATGGGGGGAGTCATGGATCAGATTTTTTTTGTGACACAAATCTGCATTGAGTGTTGACTTGGTGAACCACCTTACACCTTCCATCATGAGGCTGAATTGTGCAGATTTTTGCATGCTTTTGGCAGTCCATCGTGAGCCAAATCTGCCCCTTTCTTCCACATGCAGCCAAAGAAGGATTTTGGGCTGCATCTCCCTCATCATTTGCGCACAAAGGCTGCATCAAACCAGATTTTTTTGGCTGCCACATAGTTGTCTTGCTTGTTGACTTAGTGAACCTCTTACATGTGCTCATGATGCACCTCCTACACTCCACCCTATGCGCATGGTTTGGTCATTTGTGTGAAAAATTCTGACTTAATAGCACTCATTCAGATCTGAACATATCTCCCTCACCTCCTTGCATGTGCATAGAGTAACTAAGAAGCAAACTCTTGCTTGTTCAAACCTATTGTGCAGTCCCACTGCTACAAACAACCAGATTTCTGCCTTAATGTTGCATCATTGCAACCCCTCCTCACCTTCTTTAAGTATGCGCACAAGAGAGGGGGGCTGTCCTCACTTACATTCAGCCAAGCTCCTCCCCCTCTCCCTCACTCTCTAGCTGAACCTATAAGCATCCTTGGAGCAAGAAGACTTTGCTAACTCACCTTCCCTCACCTCTCCAAAACCGTGACCTACACCAAGCAAGTGCAAGCTCTCCTTCTTCTTCCTCCCTCACTGTCCAGCCTTGGTACTCTCTCTTGGAAGCTGTCCAAAAGTGTCCTCCTCACCATTTATGCGCATAGATCTTCTCCTAGGAAGTGTGGACTTGTTGTTGGTAGAACTAGAAAGGTGTGGTGTGTGACAAGAAGTGTGTGCTACAAGAGGTAAGCCTTGAACTTAGACCTCCTCATGGTGTATAATCATGTGTGTTCTTGAATGTCTATTTGAATATGTTTTGGATTCTTGAATGAGTATGGTAAAGGAATAAGGATGGAGCTATTTTATGAGGATTTGTATGCATGAAAGTCTCATGGTCATGCTTAAGATATATGTCACTGTTTTTGTATGAATATGCCACTGTTTTGAGGAATATATATGCCACTGTTCTGTATGCAAATGCCACTGTTTCCCTATGAATGTGCCACTGTTTTGAGGATAAAATGCTCACTGTTTCGGTTCCTCAATATCACCATTTTGATGCCACTGTTTCTGCACACTTATGCCACTGTTTTAGTGCTCCACATGCCACTGTCTCTGCATAAAATACTCACTGTTTTAATCCATAATATGCCACTGTTTCTGCATAAAATACTCACTGTTTTAGTCCATAATATGCCACTGTTTTCTGCATAAAGTGCTCACTGTTTTAATGCCACACATGTCACTGTTTTGCACCAAAAACACTCACTGTTTTAGTACTTAATGAGCCACTGTTTCTGCATAAAATGATCACCATTTTGATGTCCAAACACCACTCTTTATGCCACTGTATTGGTGTTCAAGTACTCCTAATTATGCCACTGTTTTGAAGATCAACAACCACTAGTTATGCCACTGTTTTAATGTCCAAAAATCACCAAGTATACCACTGTTTCAATGTACAAATATCACCACTAATGTCACTGTTTTTAATGATCAAATGTTACCATTCATGCCACTGTATTTTGATGTGCAAAAATGCCTTGCTTGTTTTAGTCCATTATGCACTGTTTCAATGTCCAAAAACCATGATTTATGCTACTGTTTTAATGCTAAAAATGTACCATTTATGCCACTGTTTTGATGCATAAACATCACTACTCATGCCACTGTTTTGGAAGTTCAAAGTGCCACTGTTTCTGTTTTAAAAACGCCACTGTTTCTGTTTTGAAAACGTTTAAAACGTCACTGTTTTGCTGCTGTATGCTCACTGTTTTGCTGCTGTATGCTCACTGTTTTGCTGCTGTATGTTCACTGTTTTGGCTGCTGTAAACACTGCTGTATGCTCACTGTTTTGCTGCTGTATGTTCACTGTTTTGGCTGCTGTAAACACTGCTGTATGCTCACTGTTTTGCTGCTGTATGTTCACTGTTTTTGCTGCTGTAAGCCACTGCTGTATGCTCTCTGTTCTGCTGTAAATAGCCACTGTAAATGATTAGTTTTAATTGATTTAGGTGCGCTTAAGAAGTGAGAATATTTCGCTGCCGTTGGTAATATTTAAGGAAAGCTAAGGTAAGTGTCAGGCGATGATGCCTAATGTAACTATTGACTACTGGTATAGAATTGTAACATGATGCTCCATATGCCGTAAAAATATTATGTTCCATTATAATGAAAGGAAACTGCCAAAATGTGCCGTGATGGCTATATGACTATGAGGTAAGACGTTATGTGGCAGCATAACGCATATGAAAGGTATATAAGCATGCACCTTACATCATACCGCATTTTTACGCTTTGTGTGTGAAAGCATAGCATGACATGCATATATCATGATCATATAGGCCTTATTTTAGAATAGTTATGTACAGGACCATGTGTTTGAGCAAGCATCATGTAGGCATCCCCAAGGTACCGGGGTATGGGACACTTGGCATCAGTCCGCATAGGCCCACAGTTGGAATCCACATGGAGCTCAGGTGCCAAGGGTATATTTGATTCCACTGTGAAGTGCGCGCACGACGGTGCTAAAAGCGCAAAGGAAAGGCGTTATATACGCAATATATGAATATGATACAAAGGAAAAGGAACAAGGATATGTTGAAGTGACTGTTTATGATTTTGTGCCTAGTTAATATTGTTATATTACTGGTTTTATTGCCACACTACTGGGATTATTCTCACCCCTTCGGGGCTGCTATTTTCCAAAATGGCAGGAGGACGCAAGAGCATTTGAAGGAGTATTATTTTGCTGTTGATTGCTGATGCGTGGATTATCAGTGTTGCTGTTTGTTTAAATGGATAACTGTAATGATTAATGTTTTGGAACTTATGGATGACTGTAGTATTTATCATGATTATGTTAGCTTGAACTTTTGTGAACAATGTCTATTTTGGAAAACCTTAATGAAAAGAATTTAAGTGTTGAAAATTTTTATACGGATTTGTATGCTGCTTTGTTAGCTCATGTGACGTTAACGACTCTAATTCCGCTTAGCAAACGACTCTCTTGGATGCATACAAGGGAGGGCGTTACACTAATTGGTATCAGAGCAGTTTGGTCCATGGAATTGCTTGTGTTTGATTGAATTAACTGCTGTTTGTGTTTATCTGCTGATTGACTGTTTAAATGTGCTATAGTTAAGTATATATTAGCTAGGGTAGTTAGGTTGTTAGGACTGTTCTGTGATAAGACACGGATGCATAGCTAACTTGTCCGAATTGAACTCGAGTACCTACTTGAGACTGCTGCCATGAATAACTTGCGGTGAGCCTGATCAACTCATTTCCTGGTATTGTGAGTGCAGAATCATGGCGGGTGGTCGCGGTTCAACTCGGGGAAGGACTGGCGATGCAGAAGAGGATCTTATCACCACCATTGGAGGACTGGCCACATTCATCCAGAACATGAGCCAAGAATGGCGCGATCATAGGCAACAGAATCAGAACCAACCCCCACTGCATGAAAATGCAGAAGAAATTGCCCGTCGGAGGTTGAAAGACTTCCGCAACTTCCAACCACCCACTTTTGAGGGTGAAGACAACCCCGAGGCTGCAGCGCGGTGGCTGCAGATGATTGAGCATATTTTCGAACGCATGGCATGCCCGGAAGCGCAGAAGACTGATTACGCGTCGTATCAGCTGGTGGGAGAAGCTTTAACATGGTGGACTGGCGCGAGGGCTCTGCTGAGAGCTCAGGATGTGGAGCTGACGTGGGCCGTGTTCAGACAAGTATTTCTGGATAAGTATTTTCCTAAGGCAATGCGAAGGATGAAGCACACTGAACTGCTGTCGCTCAGGCAGGGTAACATGACGGTTAATGAGTATATCGCAAAGTTTGGGCAGTTGATCGAGTACGCCAACTTCGACCGGAACATTTACGATGAAGAATGGCAGGTGGAGAAGTTCGAGAGCGGACTGCATCCGGAAATCCGCAAGCTCATCTTGACGACGGCTAATCGCACACTTCCGGAACTCATCAACCAGAGTCGTCAGGCAGAAGGAATCATTCTGGAGGCCAAGAACTTGAACAAGCCACCACCACAATTCCACGGAGGAAATCGAGCAGGCAGATTCTTCAGGACGGCACCTGGTAGGGGTCGAGGCAGAGGTACGCCGTTGCAAGCGCGGCCTGGAAACTTTAAGAGAAACTTTACGGTGGGTCAATCATCGACTGGACGTCAGGGCGCGACGGTTTGTGCTACATGTGGGAAGAATCACTTTGGAGTCTGTCGCAAGAACAACAATGCATGCTTCAGATGCGGCCAGCAAGGTCATTTTGCTTACAAGTGCCCCCAGAACGCTGACCAACAGCCTCCGCAAGCTCGAGTGTTCACATTGGATGCAAATGAAGCGCAGAAGTTTCCCAACCTGATCAAAGGTAATGTCACTCTGAATGGTCACCCAATTTCTGTTATCTTTGATTCTGGAGCGTCTGGTTCTTTTATGGCAAAGCATACTGCATTGAGAATAGGCACCACCCCAACCCCGTTACCTTATGAGTTACACATCAGCACACCTACGGGAGGATCGTGCACAGCCTCAGAGATCTGCAAAGGTGTTACCTTGCAGTACGAAGGGAACACGTATACTGTTAACTTGGTGGTCCTGCCGGTATTCAACTTCGATGTGATTATCGGTATGGACTGGTTGACGGAAAATGGGATAACTTTGGATTGTCGAGCGGGGAAAGTCATCGTTCCTGCGAAAGATGGTAATTTTCAACCTTTCTCTCTCATTTCCTTACTGCAAGTTAGAAAAGAGCTCCGCAAGGGAGCAGCAGGGTATCTTTTGTCGATCGAGGCTGAGACCTCGATTGACAATCAAATTCAGAATGTACCGGTAGTTAGAGAATTCGAGGAGGTATTCCCGGATGAAATACCTCGATTGCCTCCTCATAGGGAAATAGAATTTTCCATCGAACTTGTTCCTGGAGTCGGACCAATCTCCATTGCCCCGTATCGCATGGCGCCGTTGGAACTTCGCGAGTTGAAGAAGCAGATAGAAGAGCTTTTGGCAAAGGAATTTATCAGACCGAGTACTTCTCCATGGGGTGCTCCAGCTATCTTGATTAAGAAGAAGGATGGAAGCTTACGTCTGTGTGTAGATTACCGCCAGCTGAACAAAGTCACGGTGAAGAATAAGTATCCGCTACCGAGGATTGACGATTTGATGGACCAGCTGAGAGGAGCCAGAGTCTTTTCCAAGATAGATTTACGATCGGGATACCATCAGATCCGGGTCAAACCGGAGGATATTCCGAAAACCGCTTTTAGGACTCGTTATGGGCACTACGAATATCAGGTGATCCCATTCGGACTTACGAATGCTCCAGCGGTATTCATGGACTACATGAACCGCATCTTCCGCCCGTTTCTTGATCAGTTCGTAATTGTGTTTATCGACGATATCCTGATTTACTCAGCTAATGAAGAGCTGCATGCGGAACATCTGAGGATTGCCTTGCAAATCTTGAAGGAGAAGCAGTTGTACGCGAAATGGTCGAAGTGCGAGTTTTGGCTTAAAGAGGTCCAGTTTCTGGGCCATGTCATTTCATCGGAAGGTATCGCGGTGGACCCCAGCAAGGTTGAAGCTGTTATGAATTGGGAACGACCCAAGTCTGTCACTGAAGTAAGAAGTTTCTTAGGTCTGGCTGGGTATTATCGAAGGTTTATCCAGAATTTCTCTCAGATAGTGCAACCCCTTACTCGTCTCACTCGGAAGGATAAGCCTTTTGAGTGGACTGAAGCCTGTGAAGAATGTTTCTTGGAGCTAAAGAGCAGATTGACGAGTGCCCCCGTACTCACGATTCTGGATCCTACTCGAAAGTTCGAAGTTTACTGCGATGCGTCACTGAAAGGACTTGGATGCGTGTTAATGCAGGATCGTATGGCGGTAGCTTATGCATCTCGACAACTTAAGCCTCACGAAGAAAATTATCCTACGCACGATTTGGAGTTAGCAGCTATAGTGTTCGCACTTAAAATCTGGAGGCACCACTTGTATGGTTCGCAGTTTGATGTGTTCAGCGATCATAAGAGTTTGAAGTACTTGTTCGATCAGAAGGAGCTGAATATGCGGCAACGTCGGTGGATGGAATTTCTGAAGGACTACGATTTTGACCTTAAGTACCACCCCGGAAAGGCGAACGTGGTAGCTGACGCCCTGAGCAGGAAGACTCTACACACTGCAACCCTGATGATGGAAGAATTGAAGTTGTTTGAGGCCTTTCGAGACTTGAACTTATCGGTAGACGAGAGAGGAAGTAGCATAAGATTGGGAAATATAAAGGTGGAGAATGAATTGATCAGTAGGATTAAGGAGGCTCAGAAGAATGAAGAGTTAGTCCGCGAGTTAGTTGGTAACCAAGAGGTAGTAAAGGATGAGAAGGATGTCTGGAGGTTTCAAGGACGGCTGGTTGTGCCGAATGAAGAGTTGAGGCAAGAAGTTTTGCAGGAAGCTCACAAGGGTAAGTATGCAGTTCATCCTGGATCCACAAAGATGTACCATGATTTGAAGACCTCGTTTTGGTGGCCGGGTATGAAGCGTGATATTGCGGAGTATGTATCTCGATGCTTGACTTGTCAGAAGGTGAAGTACGAACATCAGAAACCGTCGGGACTCCTTCAACCTTTGGAGATTCCCGAATGGAAGTGGGACAGCATTTCGATGGATTTTGTAGTTGGACTTCCTCGGACGCGAGAAGGATATGATTCTATCTGGGTGATTGTCGATCGTTTAACGAAGTCAGCTCATTTCTTGCGTGTTAGAACCACTTATGATACAGAGAGGCTTGCTAGAATTTATCTGCAGGAGATTGTGAAGCTACACGGAGTTCCTACAAGCATTGTCAGTGATCGTGATCCCAAGTTTACATCTAAGTTTTGGGAATCCTTTCAAAGAGCATTAGGGACCCAATTGAGGTTGAGCACTGCTTATCATCCGCAGACCGATGGCCAGACGGAACGCACCATTCAAGCCTTAGAGGACATGTTGCGAGCATGTGTTTTGGAGTTAGGAGGCAGCTGGGATAGTTATCTTTCGTTGATTGAGTTTGCTTACAACAACAGTTACCACTCCAGCATTCAGATGGCACCGTATGAAGCTTTGTATGGGAGAAAATGCAGATCCCCTTTATGTTGGACGGAAGTGGGTGAGCGAAGTATGTTAGGACCTGATCTAATTCAAGAAACATCCGAACAAGTAAAGAAGATTCGGGAGAATATGCAGAGGGCTCAGACCAGACAGAAGAGTTATTACGACAAGCGTCATAAGCCTCTATCTTTCGAAGTCGGAGACCATGTGTTCTTGAGAATTACTCCTACATCGGGACTCGGAAGGAGAATGGGAGTAAAGAAGTTAAGTCCACGGTACTTAGGACCGTATCTGATTATGGACCGGATTGGAGAGTCTGCATACCGGTTGGCCTTACCACCCAATCTGTCAGGAATTCACAATGTATTTCATGTGTCACAGCTACGGAGGTATCTCTCTGATCCATCTCACGTGTTACAGCCGGAAGAAGTGGAACTCAAGGAAAATCTGACTTATCAAGTGCAACCATTCCAAATTCTTGAAAGATCCGTCAAGCGACTCCGTTCTAAAGAAATCCCTTTGGTGAAAGTATTATGGAACAACAGATCGGCAGCTGAGGCCACTTGGGAGCGCGAGGACGACGTTCAGAAACGCTATCCAGAACTGTTTAGCTCTTAAGTAAGTTTATTTTGCGGACAAAATTCCTTTTTGGTGGGGAGAGTGTAACATCCCGTATAATTAGTAAAATACCTAAGTACTATATGCTATATGTACATGTGTAGAATTCGGATGTATGGTTTATGTGTTATGTGTTATGGCTTGTGAATTGTTTGATTTTTATTCCTTGGATAAGACTAAGGTAATTAATTAAATTAAATCATAGGAGGGTGTATATGTAGGCATATGAATTTATTAAAATCATGTGAGTAATGTGAGTATGTGTTAGAAGGCATTAGTGTTTGGATGTGGGCTAGTGTGTGGACTTGTTGCTTTTGGACTTGTGTGAATGGATCCTTTTGTGTGTGTGGCCAATGGCCCAAGTATGGCTCTTGGATCAAGCCAATTCAGCCCAAGGTTGTGTCCACCCTTATCTTCCCTAAGCCTTGCCCAACTAAGGTGCCTTGTGTATCAAGTAACACTCACATGGCAAAGGTATTTTTCCCTCTCAATTTTGCGCACAAGTGAGAGTAATTAGGACCTTTATAATCTGCCATTTTGCCTTGTTAAACCGCCACCTCACCTTGATTATGCATAATTTGATTTAAGCCTCATTGCATGGTAGACACATGTGCATCTTAGCATGATCCTAGGCTGCATAATCCTCCATTTTGGGCGCACATGGGAGGGGCTGGATGCAGATTTTTTTTATGACACAAGTCTGCATAACTTGTTGACTTGGATAACCACTTTCACTCTCCATCATGAGACTGCATTGTGCAGATTTTTGGTAAGCTTTTGCAGCCCTTCATGAGTCAAATCCCCTCCTCCTTCCACATGCATCATGAGACTGCATTCCCATCATTTTTGCGCAGAGGTCAGCTCCATAAATCTGAATCCTTGACTGCCACAAAGCCCTCTAGCTTGTGGACTTAGTGAACCTCCCTCACCCCTCTCATTGTGCGCATGGTTTGGCTTTTCATGCAGAATTTTTCTGCACAAGGACAGCCCCAATATGAGTGTTTGGACTGTCACAAATCTACACTCATGATGCACCTTTTCCCCTCATCATTTGCGCACCATGGACTGCACAAATGCAGATTTTTGGGCTGCCACATGGTTAGTTACTTGTTGACTTAGCAAAGCTCTTGCATGTGCTCATGATGCACATCTTCCACTCCTCTTTATGCGCAAACCTTGGTCAATTATGCAGAAGTTTCTCTGACTTTGGACAGCCCCAAATCTGATCAAATCACCCCTCACTCCTTGCATGTAAGTAGAGTAATTTAGAAGCCAACACCTTGCTTGATTCAGCCTTAGATTCAGCCCCATCCTCTCAAAGAAATCTGAATATTTCATGATAGTTAATTATAGCATTTTTCCCTCACCTTCACTATATATGTGCGCATGGAGAGGGGGCTGCCTTCATGTGCAAGTGCAGCCAACCCCTCTCCAACTTCTCTTTTCCTCACTCCCTCACTCCCATAACCGAACCTACAAGCCTCCTTGGAGCTAGAAGACTTTGCTTAAGACAACTCCTTCCTTCCCTCACCCCAACCATACACCAAGCTAGTGCCAACCTAGTTCCTCACCTTGTTGCGCATAGGACCTCTTAGGGAGTGTGGACTTGTGTGTATTGAAGCTAGAAGGTGGTGTGATCCTTGACTTTGAAGGGTGTGCTACAAGAGGTAGGCTCTAAACTTTGAACTCTTTCCTTGTGTAGCCATGTTTGTATGCTTAAATGTCTCCTTGAGTATGTGTGGTTTTGGATTTAAGTATAAGCATGATAAAAGTAGAATGATGGAGCTATTTCATAATGATATGTATGCATAGAAACCTCTTGGTTGTGTTCGAACTCATGCCACTGTTTTCTTGTATGATTATGCCACTGTTGTAAAGAGAAATGTGCCACTGTTTCCTTATGTAAATGCCACTGTTTTGAAGATGTATGCCCACTGTTTCGGTTCATCAAAATCACCATTATATGCCACTGTTTCTGCACACTAAAAGCCACTGTTTCTGCACTTAAAAGCCACTATTTCTGCACATTATATGCCACTGTTTCTGCATTTAAAATGTCACTGTTTTAGTGCTCCTTAAGCCACTGTTTTAGCCATGTAATGCCACTGTTTCCATGCTTAAAATGCCACTGTTTTAGTCATGAAATGTCACTGTTTCCATGCTTAAAATGCCACTGTTTTTATGCATAAAAGGTCACTGCTTTAAGTCATCATATGCCACTGTATTATGCATAATGTGCCACTGTTTTAGTCATCATATGCCACTGTTTTATGTACACAAATGCCACTGTTTTATGTACACAAATGCCACTGTTTTATGTACACAAATGCCACTGTTTTATGTACACAAATGCCACTGTTTTATGTACACAAATGCCACTGTTTTATGTACACAAATGCCACTGTTTTATGTACACAAATGCCACTGTTTTATGTACACAAATGCCACTGCTTTATGTACACAAATGCCACTGTTTTATGCATAAAATGCCACTGTTTTAGTCCATAATATGCCACTAATTCAATGTCCAAAAACCATGATTTATGCTACTGTTTTAATGCTAAAAATGTACCATTTATGCCACTGTTTTGATGCATAAACATCACTACTCATGCCACTGTTTTGGAAGTTCAAAGTGCCACTGTTTCTGTTTTAAAAACGCCATTGTTTCTGTTTTGAAAACGTTTAAAACGTCACTGTTTTGCTGCTGTAAATGCTCACTGTTTTGCTGCTGTATGCTGCTCACTGTTTTGCTGCTGTATGTTCACTGTTTTGGCTGCTGTAAACACTGCCGTATGCTCACTGTTTTGCTGCTGTATGTTCACTGTTTTGGCTGCTGTAAACACTGCCGTATGCTCACTGTTTTGCTGCTGTATGTTCACTGTTTTTGCTGCTGTAAGCCACTGCTGTATGCCCTCTGTTCTGCTGTAAATAGCCACTGTAAATGATTAGTTTTAATTGATTTAGGTGCGCTTAAGAAGTGAGAATATTTCGCTGCCGTTGGTAATATTTAAGGAAAGCTAAGGTAAGTGTCAGGCGATGATGCCTAATGTAACTATTGACTACTGGTATAGAATTGTAACATGATGCTCCATATGCCGTAAAAATATTATGTTCCATTATAATGAAAGGAAACTGCCAAAATGTGCCGTGATGACTATATGACTATGAGGTAAGACGTTATGTGGCAGCATAACGCATATGAAAGGTATATAAGCATGCACCTTACATCATACCGCATTTTTACGCTTTGTGTGTGAAAGCATAGCATGACATGCATATATCATGATCATGTAGACCTTGTTTTAGAATAGTTATGTACAGGACCATGTGTTTGAGCAAGCATCATGTAGGCATCCCCAAGGTACCGGGGTATGGGACACTTGGCATCAGTCCGCATAGGCCCACAGTTGGAATCCACATGGAGCTCAGGTGCCAAGGGTATATTTGATTCCACTGTGAAGTGCGCGCACGACGGTGCTAAAAGCGCAAAGGAAAGGCGTTATATATGCAATATATGAATATGATACAAAGGAAAAGGAACAAGGATATGTTGAAGTGACTGTTTATGATTTTGTGCCTAGTTAATATTGTTATATTACTGGTTTTATTGCCACACTACTGGGATTATTCTCACCCCTTCGGGGCTGCTATTTTCCAAAATGGCAGGAGGACGCAAGAGCATTTGAAGGAGTATTATTTTGTTGTTGATTGCTGATGCGTGGATTATCAGTGTTGCTGTTTGTTTAAATGGATAACTGTAACGATTAATGTTTTGGAACTTATGGATGACTGTAGTATTTATCATGATTATGTTAGCTTGAACTTTTGTGAACAATGTCTATTTTGGAAAAACCTTAATGAAAAGAATTTAAGTGTTGAAAATTTTTATACGGATTTGTATGCTGCTTTGTTAGCTCATGTGACGTTAACGACTCTAATCCCGCTTAGCAAACGACTCTCTTGGATGCATACAAGGGAGGGCGTTACAAATTGGGATAAAAGAATGTACTAGGATCAATAGTTAGAAAATAATCAATATTAATATATATCTATACGACTAGATTCCCTCACATGATGTCAAATTACATGGGTGAAAGTGAAATATAAATACCATTCTTACAATTCCACCAATCATAACTTTTAATTTCTATTTCCAATGATTTTTTTAATAAAATATTTTTTTAATAACTCTATTGTGATATATGATATAGTGAAAATGAATTATCGTACATAACAATGTTTATGTGAACATAAATATAATCACGTGAAAGGTTGTGTTTGGGTGTCCATTAATGGAGATCCTATAGCGATCGTAGGTGATTCATTCGTGCGCTTCGATGTGCAAGAGGGGTAATATTCCTACAAACTCCGAGGCTAAGTTAATATTTATAAAAGATAAAAAGCGTAAAGGTCAAATGCATACATGTGTAAATCACGAATGAGAATGGAGACAGTTGCTTATTGTATGTGATGACTATTTTTTAGTCTAGTGTTTCCCAACTCGTGACAGTGAGTGCCAGCGGCACACATGGATGGATAGTGGGCCTAATTACCTAAGTGCTACAATCCCTTAATAAATGGTTATTCTTACAAATTAGCGCTTGTTGATTTTCTCATTATTTATCTTAATGAATTCTCCCATGAACATTGATTTTTATGGCCATGACTTTTCCACAAGGATCTAATTTTATTATTATACAAAGGAATTAGTATTTGTCCTTTTAAAAGACATAGAATTATGTCATTTTAGTTAAAATTATAGTATTTTACAATGCGAGAAAAATAAATTATGGTGGAAAAAGTGAATTTTTCAATTTAAATATTAAATAAAAAATACTAATTTTAATTAAAATAACTGTACTTTAAAAGGATAAATATTTTTCTCTTATATAAATAGTTTTTTTTTTGTGCTAATGACATGTATGTGTTGACATCACCACCATGTGATGAAGGGGAAACAAAAATAGGTTTAATGTTTTTCCTTCTAAAGTATAAAAGTTATGTCATTTTAGGAGAAAGATAGATATAAAGAATGGGAATCATAAGGGAAAAAGTGAGTGATTTTTATTTAATTTAAATTTCAAATAAAAAATATTATTTTATATCTATCTCTCTATTAAAATAAGATAATTTTATATCATTTAAAATGACAATAATTTTCCCAACAAAAATTTGCTCCATGCTTTTTAGTAAATAAGGAGGCCTATGCCCAAACACAATAAAGGCCAAAAAAGTTAGCCCAGCCTAGGTGAATCATTTTATGTGGTAAACCCAGCCCTGAAAGAAGTGTTTTGCATGGGTAGCCTAGCCTATAAAGAAGATTGCATGTTTGGTAAACAAAAGGTGGATCACTTAAAGGCTCAAGTTAGTACATAATTTTACACGGGTTTCGGGCCTCCTTAGAAGATATTTTTTCTACATAAGGCTCAAAAATGCTTTATCTGCAATAGGCTATTGTGAAAAGGTCACTAATCATGAACCTAAAAAATATTTTCTTTGACAAGAAAAGAAGAATAGTTACAAGATCAGTTTTAAAGGCTGTTTGAATAAAATTTAAAAACTAAAAATGCCACAGAATTCAAGTTTCTCATCTCATCAATATCAATCAATATGACTGTCTAAAACCGCATTGATTGCTCAAGTCTTTAAATATGTTATGATCATGAAAATGGCATATAGGCTGATGACCCAAACCGAGGTAAAATTCTCCAGAGCTGGGTTGAATCTATGGAAGGAGATTCCTTGGTGGCTATTGAGTTTATAACCAAGGACTGCAACCAGCAGCACCCAATGAAACCCTTGGTTCAACAAATTCATAGTTATCTCAAAAAGGATTGGCTTGTACATATCTCAAAATGTTACAGCATGAATGGTGAGACATTGCCCCAAAACTAACAGCAACAGACAGATTTCTTCATGTTTCAAGCTTACCCTCTTGACAGCTTTCTGGCTCAATAGTAACTGGCTTAGTCTAGGAAAGTTGCTCAACTTGGTTACCCACATTCATTGAATCTATACAGGAAACAGATGATGAGCTAGATGTTAGCATATGGGTGTCCTAGAGACAATCTTTTGATTAAATAAAGGACACTAGATGTAGAACTTTGTTTGTCGCAAATAAATGAAAGCACTATTTATTCAGTTTCATGTTGTGTCTCGATATTACTGTTAATATTATATGAACGAACTGGATAAACCCCTTGGAATAGAACAGGTATCTCTTGAGTATCTGTGATGAGATCACGATCATGAGGATTCACGGATATTGCATGTCTATTCCTAATTATATGTTCCTAGTCTAGAGACACTGAGTTTGGGGATCAGTGATCTCGAGTAAAGACTAGTACGACTTATCTACTTGTATATGGATACAAGGTAAAGACCTCATGAGCTGCAGATATGGAGATATCTTAGCTAAAGTCGTGGGTGGACCTATAAGAGTATAGCTCGCACTGAACAGACCCAAAAAGAGACTCTATGAGGAAATCTCACAGATAGTGTCATTAGAGTAATCTCTTTATGTTTTGGTATGTCTTTCCTTAGACCAGAAGTTATTACCTAGACTGTGTTCTTGAAGGCATGTTTTGATTGTATACCTCGTCTGCCTGAAACATGGAGACTCATAGGTATACTGTTGGGCGTGTCCTTAAAGGGCACAGGGCTAGGGTAATAAGCTGAAGGAATTCGTCAAATCTCTGTGAGAGATTAGGTTATCTGTAAACCGAAGAAATCGGGATGACATTTACAGGGACTCAGGAATCTATGCATAGTAAAAGAGATCATGAGATGATCTGCCTTTAGAGTCAGTAAATTGAAGATTCCCTATTTCGAATAAAGCTTACCCTAAACCGCAGGGGTTGATACATTTCCTTACCCTAGGTTAATGGGAAGATAACCGAGACGAAGGGAAATACATACGGTAACCAAATATGTGCAATAGGTTGATCAAGTCATTAATCTGACTAGTTCTGGGGCAACAAAGCATTGCTAGTGCTCTTCAATTTAATGATCAAGTCATTAATCTGACTAGTTCTGGGGCAACAAACTATATGATAGTTTATGTCAGAAGCTAAGTTGGACCTAATGGGTCACACACTAACACCTTGTAGTCATGATGGACTAGCTTTAAAGGTATTGAGCCTAATAATGTTGTTAGCCCAAGAAGCTGTTTGGAAGCCCACCTAAATGGGTGGGTGGTGCATGGAGTTTAGTAATGGGCTTGGATAGTCCAAGCCATTACTAATTAATTTAATTAGTTAAATTAATAATCAAATATTTGAATTTCGAATTTTGAATTTGAAATTTGAATTTTGAAATTTGAATTTAGAATTTGAATTTCGAAATTCGAATTTTGAATTTAAAATTTGAAATTTGAATTTTGAATTTTGAAATTTGAATTTGGATTTGAATTTTGAAATTCGAATTTGGAATTTGAAATTTGAAATTTCGAATTTTGAATTTTGAATTTGAATGTTTGAACGTTTGAATTCAAGTGTTTGAATTCGAATTTGAATTGGTTTTGAAAAGTTGTTTCATAACAAAAGGATAAGACAGGATCTTATTGGAACATATTCCTTGGATCAAGAAGCATCTTTGGAGGCACTTCCTTGGCTGTTTGGTGCGCAAGTTTTAGGTGATAAGAATGTCATCTTATCACTTAAAACAAACCTCCATTCAGATTTGGTGGTTGAGGGAATCAGTGGGTGAGTTGATTCAAATTTTGAATGCAACTACTCAATATATTTGGACCCCTTCTAGGGCTGAATTATGTGCATGAGAAGTATATACTATATGATAGTTTATGAATTTAAGTTTAAATTATTTTGAACTTAATTTCATGTGGATAAGATTGGAGGTTGTTGGCAAAGTTAGTTTTGCAACAGCTCCACCTTATCTCATTGTTCTATGCGCAAATTTCAAAGAGATTTGAAAGTTTGTTTTTCATTTTGAATGATTTAATTCCCTCCTCCTCTCCAAGTGTGCGCATATATATGACTTGTTCCTCACCTTAGGATTAGGTGAGAAAACCTAGCCAACTCTCCTCCATCTATGCACTATTCTGTAGGGTAGCTCACTACACCTTTCCAAACAGAATACCTAGCCTCCACCTTCACCACTTGTGCGCATAGCAAGCCTCACTGTGGTGTTCATCTGGTGGCTTTCAAGAAAGGGTTCTTGCATCATTGACGAACGGTGGTGTGGATCACCATTAGAGGGTTTGAACCCTTCAAGCCTGACATCTGATCTCCCTGACTGATCAGGCCAAAAACAAGGTAACATCATGCTGTCTTAAAGCATGAACCTATGTGTGCATGTATGTTCCGCAGTAAAATTTTTGTTTTACACTTTACATGCATCGGCCTTCATAGGCCAGTTTACTTTCACTAGAAGGCAACTAGGGCTGAGGCATCCTCCTCAAAAGTAATGCCACGAAACCATATTATAAGCACATGGTTACAAAAAAAAAATCAACTTTGGTACTAACCCTTTCTGGTTTCTGAATTACCAGGTTCCCCTCTCTTTAGATCAGAAGTCAAGCCAGATCCTACCTTTTCCTGCAATACATAATTTTATAACAAAGATATTGGCCAAAGCAGAAGAAAATTGAATTCTATCAATATTATAATAATTAACACCATATGTATCCCTATTACCTTTGTAGCACTAAGAGGTTCTGATGCTTTAGCAGTATCTAGCCCAATACCAGATGAACTACCTGAGTCTGAATCTGTCAGTGCCACAATTGCAAGACTCAGACAAGAATAACAGAGTCCAGGGAAAATTCATTTTCAAGTGATTAATTTCGCATCATAAACCAAACAAATAGTTGCAAGTATATACTGAATTTATAGTAGCATCACTGAAGAACTATATCCACCCTTCCTACTTCATAACTCTAATCATAAGTGACTAACAATCCCCAACCATTTTTGTAGAGAAGTAACACTAGTATAATACAGAAAAGTAAAAATGTCATGACAAACAATTTCTTTTATTTAATACATTATAGTACATAAGATGAACCAAAAAACCAACAAGTTTTTAAGTAAACACATTAAGAAATCAAAATACGCAGTGATCTAGATGTCAAGTCTAAAGGAAAATGAAATCTAAGTTGAAGACTAATTTAGCTGTAACTGATTTCAACCCCCCCCAGGAGAACAAATGAAATATTTAGAAAAGACCAAAATATCAAAATAGTTTCTGGTAGCAACCACTTTGTGCACATGGCAGGTGGGAGAATGAGCTTATATTTCAAAGTAGAAATGCAGAATATAATGTATAACGTAACTTCAAGCACTTTACAAATAAACACAATCAAAATAGCTACATTCCTCTCATCAGAATCCGTTAACAGGACATCAGAGTGCTGATTAGGGGGAAGGGTAAGGGAGAAACAGATAGATAAAAATGGAGAATAAAAATGACACTGGGATATATTATGGAAGAAGCTGCTAGATATTCTATATGCTATAATTATAGAATGAATTATGCCCAAATCATGATGGAGGGCAGGAGAAAACAAATAGCTGAAATAGTTTAAGGACTTAAAACATTTACAGAAATTTGGAATACGAGATAAAAATGAAAAGCAGACACTGGGTATACATGCAGTAATCAAATGACTAAAAGCATGACTTGAAACGGGAAACATGTCAAATATAAACAGTAAAACGAACCACTGGATGAAGTGCCAGATTCACTACTGGAGCAGCTTGAACTACTACATTTACTGTTTCTATTGGTGCCATCTATCTCAATCTCTACAGGAGGGTAATTTGAATTTGAAATAGGAGGACCATTCCCACCAACAATGTCCACATCCTCCTCAACTTGTTCATTGCCTGCATTTGTGGTGAAAATTAAAGATATCAATAAGTGTCAATTATCGCAGACATTTGTACCATAAGGGTACAAACAAAAAACTTACAAAACAAGAAACATAATATACCATTGCATGGTTGCAATGACGAATTACTAAACCTCGATGTATTCAGAATCTGCAAAAATTCAAGCAATAAAAACATTGTCAGTCAGTATTATATATACAAACACATAAAGTGGGGATCTACTTACCCTTTGTAAAACTCTAACACACTCCATGGAATAAATCTTTAAAAATGTTAAATTTCATCAATTCAACTGTTAGATTGAAAGTTGTCATGAGGCGGATCAAGCTCATAGAATATTTATTATAGGGGTTTAGCATAAGACTGAACATCAACTATTCAATTAGAAAATTATGAATGTCTAATTTATCTTAAATCTGATATGCAAGATGAGCACAATAACATCACATGGTTTGACAATTGAATTAGTCAAACACCCCCCCCGCCACACCCACACCCACATACAGAAAGAGAGAGAGAGACAGAGACCTCCATTTCCATTTCACACTGTCCAGCTTTTGAATTCTTCCTTCTGCAGCATATACTCATCAAGAAGCTTCCGCAGTTTGAATAAGGTATCATCACTAAGAACATCAATATCAATCTCAAATTCATCACCGTTGGTTTTCCCTGCATCATAACTATGCTCTTTCAAGAAATCAACAATAGTTTCAGGCAACTCTCCAAGCATTGCCTCCAACTCAAGACTCAATTTCTGCTTCTCGTCATCAGTGATAATTCTTTTAACAGGCTCTGGCTTGACAATAGTATCATTTGATGATATTTTCTTCTTTTTTGCCGGAGGAAATCGATCAGAAATCTCAGTTTCTACACAAGCAACAGGTCTTGAAGGCTGAGATAGGCCACCATCAACAGCAGGAACTTTCTTCTCTATAGTCTTCCATCTCTTTTCAAAAACTTTACTAAGGGTCTCTGCCATGATATGTACATCATTGCAAGGTGGATTATAAGTAATTGCATTCGAGAAAGTCAGTGATATGCTCCCAGCATATATACTTTTATAGATCAAAAAGCAGGAAATCAGATCTAAAACTGTGTATAAAAGTGTATATGTGGTGAAATTATTGAATAAAAATTGTCAGACACTCTCTCACTCAGATTCTTCATGTTTACAGGAGAAAAATGACAAATAAAGGAGCTGGAAGAAAAATCAGACAGAAGCTCCACGCTCCAAGCGTAGGAACCCACGCTTGAAGCGTGGGAAAAAACTTCAAGATAGTGAGTCTACGCTTCAAGCGTAGAACCCTACGCTTGAAGCGTGGAGAAGACGAAAAGAGGCAGAAGCTCCACGCTTGGAGCGTGGATCCTGCGCTCCAAGCGTAGGGTTGAGATGGACAGCTGTCAGTTGCGAGAAAAGGAGGATTCTAAGGTTATAAAAAGGGCATAAGGCAACCCTAGGAAGACACTTCTCATTTTCTGAACAAATCCTAGGTCATTGGGAGGCGGAAGCTCTGGAGATTGGGAGAGGGATCTCTTCTTCTACCTTTCTGTAGTTCTTGTAGTTTATGTTTTCATTTGAACATTGGATTCTAGCCATGATAATGGTTGGCTAGAACCTCTTTGCTGTAGTTAGGGTCACGAACCCTTGTGAACCCCTGATACAATGGATTGAGTTTTATTAATAGATTTATCTTTTGAATTTCGTTCTATTCTGATCGTATTGTTATTGTTATTATTAGATCCGATCAATCTAGTAAGTAATAATAAACTTGAGGATTAAGGCCAACAAGAGGGATCTGAGGTCTTTAATCCAGAAAGGGGATAGAACGACGGTATGAACATGATCTAGGGATAGACATGATTCATATTGTAGATGTTTTAATTATCGATCTTTATGCTTGATCTCATATAGGGCACCTCAAGGAATTAGGGTTCTATATGAGATTAAAGGGTTAATTCCTCAAGGGATTGAGAATTAACTATTGATACCTTTATCTGATAATTATCTAATTTCACGGTTTATATATTAATATTTAACTTAATCCAGAGTAAAAGGTGGGGATCATCGGTGAGTGTCCTCTAACTGCAGTGTTTTTCTCACATATTCAAACCCTTATTTTATTGGATTCTTTACTTTTCAAAAAGAACAAAAACACGTCTTTTTATTTTACAAATCAAATTCCCACACAATCCTGACATTCGTGTCAAAAACATCTTGCAATATTTAATCTTAAAAAGGATAGTTTAATTGATTTGGACACACTCTCTGTGGATACGAACTTTACTTATCATTTTATTACTTGCGCGATTCGGTACACTTGCCGATTCACGTCAAGTTTTTGGCGCCGTTGCCGGGGAACAAGAGGAGAAATCTGAAAAAGGGGATAGAACGACGGTATGAACATGATCTAGGGATAGACATGATTCATATTGTAGATGTTTTAATTATCGATCTTTATGCTTGATCTCATATAGGGCACCTCAAGGAATTAGGGTTCTATATGAGATTAAAGGGTTAATTCCTCAAGGGATTGAGAATTAACTATTGATACCTTTATCTGATAATTATCTAATTTCACGGTTTATATATTAATATTTAACTTAATCCAGAGTAAAAGGTGGGGATCATCGGTGAGTGTCCTCTAACTGCAGCGTTTTTCTCACATATTCAAACCCTTATTTTATTGGATTCTTTACTTTTCAAAAAGAACAAAAACACGTCTTTTTATTTTACAAATCAAATTCCCACACAATCCTGACATTCGTGTCAAAAACATCTTGCAATATTTAATCTTAAAAAGGATAGTTTAATTGATTTGGACACACTCTCTGTGGATACGAACTTTACTTATCATTTTATTACTTGCGCGATTCGGTACACTTGCCGATTCACGTCAAGTTTTTGGCGCCGTTGCCGGGGAGTGTTTTTCTTAAATCAATTAATCTTGATTTTAAAGATTAAATTGTTTTTATTTTATTTTATTTTATTTTTGTTTTGAATCTGTGCTACTAATCTTTTCTCTGAAATTGTATGCAAAGCAGTGCTTTTCTAAGGAGAAGCGAACGAATTGCTCAAAGAGAGAATGAAAGAAAAAGGGCACAGACAACTCCCATTCCAGTAGCTGAAACCCTAGAGATGGCTGCTCCTAATCAGAATGCTGATCCTAGGATGAACACCATCCTCACGCCTATCTTTAATAGGCCCAATGCTGGAATTGTTCCACCAGAACTTGGGAACAATCAATGGGAGCTCAAGTCCAACATCATTCAGTTGGCCGAGAGAGAAAAGTATGGAGGAGAGGACAATGAAGATCCTCACAGATTCGTTGACAGATTTTTACGAATCTGTGACTCTACAAAGCCTCCACATGTTTCTGATGATGCAATACGATTAAGACTTTTTCCTTTTTCTGTTAAGGGAAAAGCTCTTGATTGGATGGAAAGACAACCTGCTGATAGCATCATTTCTTGGGAAAACTTGTCCGAAAAATTCTTTGCAGAGTTCTTCCCCATGGAGAAATACAACAACATGGTGAATGATATCACCTCCTTCAAACAACAATTTGGAGAGACCATCTGCGCTTCTTGGAATAGATTCAAGGCCCTCATGAGAAAGGTTCCTCATTATAACCTATCTCAAGGGGACCAAGTAAGAATCTTTTTCAATGGTTGTCTACCGGAGACGAAACTGGTCATTAATACTGCAGCAGGCGGTTCTTTGGGTGATAAGCTAGCTTCAGAGTCATATCATCTGATTGACAAGTTAGCTAAAAATGAGAATGAAACATCTACAAGGACAGGAAGAAGGGAAGCAGTGCCAATCAATGATAATAATGCAATGCTGGCAGAACAAAAGTTGTTATCACAACAAATGTCCAATCTGCATGCAAAGTTTGAAAAGATGCAGCTTTCTAAAGTTCAAGCAAGTGCAGTTGTTCTTAACTGTGAATATTGTCATGAAGATCATGACACCAATGCTTGTCCTACATTGATGTCTTCAGATTCTGCTCAACAATTACAGGTAAATGGCATTTGGTATGATCAGCGCCCTAATCAGCAAAATTTCTCAAGAAATCAGAATAATTCTGCTGGTGGTAATAATTACCAAAGGAAAAGTTATCAAGGTACTGGTTTAGATATGACATCAGACAACTATCTAAAACCACCACCTATTCCAAAAAAGGAGCCTTCTGACCTGGAGCGTTTAGTAGGAACATTAGCACAAAGTACTAACGCTTTCATGGAGGAGAGTAAGGCTAATCAAAGAAGTACCAATGCTTTCATTGAGGAAAGCAGAGCTGACTTGCACTAGACCCGACTTGGCATATGCTGTTGGAATGGTAAGCCGGTATTTGTCAAACCCCGAAAAATAGCACTGGGAAGCAGT
>JAVKPL010011839.1:0-54207 GCA_032173675.1 Gastrolobium villosum | reverse complement strand
TGTAACACCCCGTTCTAGAACCGGTTTGTTAACATTGACTTATGATATTAAGCGCAGTTACAATCACATTGGTGCAATTAAAATCCGGTTTAATTTTTCTTTTAAAGCAAGCCGAATTAAAATTACCCAATTGCGTGACCATAACCATAGTGCATTGCGGAATAACATACTTAAAGCTTAATACCATACTTTCATTTCATTTATTACGGTCTCCATTTGCCCATAATATTATAGGATTTTTCATTACTTACGCGTGGGTTCAAACCGCGCTCAAATCGGAGCACCGTAGCCCAAGTTATGAGGTTTTTACGAAATGGAATGCTGAATTTCCCAGGACCCCTACGCTTCAAGCGTGGATCCCACGCTTCGAGCGTGGACAGTCAGAAGGTGGGCGCTCCAAGCGTGGATCCCACGCTCCAAGCGTGGACATTCGGGAGCAAGCACCCAAAACAGGGCAGTTTGACCTACCTGTGGTGTTTTAACCATAACTTGAGTTATACTTATCCAAATTACACAATCTTGGTCTCTATGGAAAGCTAAGAAACATATCTACAACTTCCATCAAGACACAAGGATCCAAATCTATCGTATAGGATACGAAAATTGGACAAAAAGACAGGGTATCTTTGTTTTGGATTGGTTTTCCAACCTAAAGGTCTTCTTTCACCTAATTTACATCATATAATCCTTTCAATACATGAATTCTAGTCTCTCTAGATACTCATACACTAAGAGAAGCATGCATATCATTTCATCATATATGCAAATATCTAATAATTACATCATGATTACAAGTTTCAATTACAAATCATGGGACTTAGCTACAAAACACTATGATCAACTCCTTGGCTCCCATCAACAAAAGAGATACCAAAGGGGATGAGCATAGGCTAAGTCCAACCAATTAAACATAGCATGCATATAACAAATGACTTTCATTTACAATCTTGTACATATGAACTACAAAATAGCATGCTTAATCAAATGACCCTAAGTCTTCCTATGTCCATTTACTTCAAGTGTGGCCACTTGCCATCAGAGGCTCCTGCAGCATCCTTTCCTGAAAGGGGGTCCCCAACCACACGGGGTGAGATATACGAATATATCCAGTAAACCAGGGGCCCTTGGAGCATCTCTCCACCCCATAGTTCAATAACAGTGTAATAGCAATGACAATAATAATGCAGCAAATACATATCCATGCAAGTGTACACAACATCTCCAGGAGAAATCCCTCGAGCTCTCGAGCTGTCCTAAGGATACTCAGATGCAAATAGTCCTACTGGCCAGCTAAACTACCAAGTATGATTTACGCATCGTCATGCTACATACCAACATAGGGAAACACCATCCTATGTCACACCAAAGCATGCAAATACATATAACGAAGCATTACAATATTTCATTGCATTTATATACAACAACACACCATTACCCGTTCAGGGCTTGGTGGAACAATAAAGGGAATTACACCCAAGGTCCGAAGGCTTACCTCAATGCTTCCAACTCAACCTTTGTTCTTCACCAACCTTCACAACACATATCAATCTCAAGGAGCTAACCGAGCTCCATAGCTTGCTCCAATGGTTGGTTACTCACGGTTGGTCCAAATGCCTCAATCCTAAGCATCACATGGACAATATCAACAATCAACCAAACCAAACCATTGATCACAAAAACAAGCCAAACCATAGTCAAATGCATAATTTTGTAATTTCCCAAACAAAATCATATGACTATATAAACTTATTTTCACCGATTAAATGCCATTTCTAGCGTTTTCCTCAACATACTCTAGGCCTCAATCTTCCTAGAAGATAGCCCATTTACTCAACTTTTCATAAACCCTAAACACTATTCATCATCTCCCCCAATCATGCATTTCTCATGAAAATAGAGTTCAAGGAGTAGAATCTTACCACCAATGGTTGCACAACCAAGGATTGGTTACTCCTCAAGCTTCCATGGAGGTAGAAACCAACAAATCTCACAATTCCTCCAATGGGTCGAAACTTTGGAAGGAAATATCTCAAACCACAACGCTCCCCACCAAGACCCAAGCTAGGATTATGAATGAGGGGAAGATTTGGAGTGGTTTAGGCTTTGGAATCACTCAAAACCACCATGGTTTGCCTCACCTAGGGTTCCTCCCCTTTTTCCCCTTCCTTCTTCTCCTTTCTCTTCCCTTCCTTCTTCCCTTTTTTTCCTTTTTCTCCTGCGCACGGGAATGGGGATGGGTTTGGGTCCTTTAAGTGACTTTGGTCACTTACATAGGTTAAGTGACTTAAGCCGTGTATTAACTCATCTATCTATTCAACTCCATTAATTACCAAACTTTACCCAACAGTCTGGAATATTTTTCTAGGAATATTTCTACTTTCGTTTTTATATTTCGGGCACTTTTGTCTACACCCATTTATACCCCTTAATTTTCACAGAGTACACTTTTTACCTCAAAAGTGACCCTAATTAATTTTATAAGGGAATTTACTTATTTTTACTCACTAATACATGCTTAATTATCTAATCACATGTATTTTGCTAATTAATTATTTTGGGCTATTATAACATTGTACTCCCTTGTCAAACCTAGGGAACCTAGGTATAGAAAGATTTAACAGAGCAGAACCTAGGAAATGAAATCATAAATCTTCTTCTAGGTCCGATTAGCATTTGATGCAGTACTATCCTTCCACTTTGCAAAGCAGTGGTGAAAAGGAGGAGCAAAGAGCTGACATTTTCATCATCCAAAATATCCTCAATCTCATCTAACGGCTGGAAAAGAGTAGGAACTCTTTTCTCACGCATGAATTGCTAATAATCTTTCATTTAGGTGCGAGTTGATGAACAAGTACATTTCCGCTTGGGCAAAACCTTTTTTTCTGTGTTTTCAACAATTAACAATCTTACCAACAAGCACATTCTACCAAGCCCCTTTTTCCATGAGTCACATCTTGACTGTGTTACTACTTGTCACCAAACTTTGTGGAAAATGCTAGTTTGCATCCAAGCATGTGGAGATGTGGGAGTGAATTAAATACATCTCAAGATAGCTCTGACTTGCTCATCGCCCATATCATACGAGTACTCTAAAGGCTCTACTATCTTATCCTCAACGTCATCTGACTCTAAAGGTGCCTGATGAGTTTGTAGTTAAGGCAAGATTCTCATGTGGGCACTGATTCGGCCTTTGTCCTGGATCACGATAATGAAAGTGCTCTGTTAGACAAAGCAAACTAATTAGGAGCAGTGGCATATGCCTTACCAGGATTGGAAGACCTATTGGTAAACATAGAATTAGAAGTGGGGCTAATAGTGGGCCGAGGAATAGCTCCATATTGGGAAGGAGAAGGGCAAGAAGCTAGGGTGGAGAAACCCCTCTGAACGGGTACCCTAGGAAATTGCTCTACCTTCCTAGGTTTATGAAAGGTCTTATGAAGTGTGGAGGGGGATAGAAGTTGCACCTCTCTCTTGGTATCTTCTCGTAACCCATTAACAAACTTATTAACAGAGATCCAAAACTCTTCCTGAATGTCATACCCAAGGATTAGGCTCTCAAAACTAGCCATGTAATCAAATATAGCACTAGATAACTGCCAACTTTTCAAACATTGGTTCATGAGATGGTTCCTATGGTAGGTAGGGAAGCATTTATCTTGCAATTTCTGTCTCATGCCCAACTACCTATAGGCTCTAACCCTCTTTGAAGTTGCTCTCTCTCTCAATAGTACCCCATTACAATCTGGCACAGTCAATAAGCCTAGTGTTGACTGACTTAAAGCTTATCTGTTTGTGGTTTGCTGCCTCTTGTGACAAGCTCAAAGTTTAGTAAGCTTTAGCTTGAAGGGAAAATGTTAAAATATTAGGTTATTATTCTTATTAGTGAACTTAGGCTTGTACTAGTAGTACTCAACGTAAATGTTAGTATGAATAGAGCATTGGGTTAAAGTATCATATAAGGGCCGATCCAGTTCAAATACTCACTTCGTGAGTGTGTGGGGAAAGGAATACTCTAGGCAGTCTTTCCCCTGCTTTTTGCAGAGAGACTGATTCGAACCCACGACCTGACACACCACGGCAAGCAAGCTTACCGCTGAGCCAAGCCGGCCCTTCGGTTAAAGTATCATATCACATATCACATAATATTAATCATATATTCAATATACTGTTGTTAACTGTCTTTCTCTCTTTTCTGTTATCGTTACCTAAACTCTATAATCTCAACTGATCACCAAATAGGGCCATTAATACCTATAGTCGAATTGCCTCTAGTGCAAACTTGGGTGGTTAGAAAGAAGATGACTTATTCTGATATTATAATATAAGGGAAACTTGTCCCATAATGTGGTGCCCTTATATGTTTGAAAACTTAAAGCATCTGAAGTGCGTCTCCATATTTGAAGTTCATCCTGTTCCACTCTAACCCTCCTGAATAGAAGAATAAAGATGGTAAATATTAAATGAATTGTAATTAGTATTCCCTAGATTAGCATAAAGCTTTATTTAGGCTAGATCAGTTGAATGAAGTTTTAAAGTATATACTCTCAAGGTAAATCTCTTCCTTTTTGTGCTGCTCATAGTTTGCAGTAAGAAAAATAGCGACTGATATCAAAGAAAAATAAGGGTAGTGGTTATAAATAGAGAAAAGGAAGTATTTGACAGGTATTGTCTGTATGTGAGTGTTTTATTCTCTTGTTCCTTTATGGTTCTTTATTGTTTTGGATTTGGTTCTGAAGGAGCTCATCTGTTCCCCAGGAAACACTACGAGTTAAGGACGAGGAGCTACAGAATTTAGCTCGAGATCTCCGTACCCGTGATTCAACTATAAAAGAAATAGCAGAGAAACTATCTGAGACTGCTGAAGCTGCAGAGGCAGCTGCATCTGCAGCTTATTCTATGGATGAGCAATGGAGAATTGCCTGTGCAGAAATTGAGCGTTTGAGGAAAGAGACAGAGAAGCAGTTCGAGCTGTCTGCACAAAAGGTGTGCCATTATGCTGGTGCATTTTAAAATTTCTATGGTAGTTTTTGGGCTGATAGAAAATTGTGTGATTCTCAGTAAAATAATGGGAACATTTCACCCTCAAATATAACTATGGATATTACTTCCAGTGAAATTGTCTTACAATTTCATTTTGTTGAAACGTTTTTTTCTTTTTCTTTTTTTTTTTTTTTTGTAGCTAAAAGAGTATGAAGAAAAGACTATAAGCTTGAACAAAGAAAAAGAGCAGTTAATGAAGCAGAGAGATGCTGCTACTCAAGAGGCAAATATGTGGCGTTCTGAGTTGGCAAAAGCTAGAGAGCATGATGTGATCTTAGAAGCAACTGTTGTAAGGGCAGAAGAAAAGGTTAGGGTTGCAGAGGCAAATGCTGAAGCCAGGATAAAGGAGGCTGCTCAAAGAGAATCAACAGCAGTAAGCGAGAAGCAGGAGCTTCTTGCATATGTGAACATACTTAAAGTACAACTTCAAAGGTTCAGCATCTTATCGTCTTTAACCTTGCGTGAAATTCGTATTAGCTATGTTCGATTTTGATTTTCTGTTCTGACCATGGGCCACTAATTTGGTTTCTGGGGTGAGTTCATAATCCAAAACTAAAGATATTGTTAGAGATATATAAAACCATTAATGTAATCTCACCTAACGCCTTAAGTTTTTGGGTTGAATTGGTTCTTTACATGGTATCAGAGCCTCATATCCCGAGTTCGATCCTCACCTCCCCGGCTCCCCCCCTCCCCCCACAACTTTCTCTTGTGGAATTTCATAACACAGGTAGGTGGGCTTGTGTGTTGTCTACCCTTCAAGCCCAATAGGCTCTCGTGTGAAGGGGCATGTTAGAGATATATAAAACCATTAATGTAACCTCATCCAACGCCTTAAAGTTTTGTGTTGAATTGGTTCTTTACAAATCACTATAATATATATTAAGCATGACAATGAGTGAGACATGGGAATGAAAGGAACCTTGGGGCTGATTTATTTTTGTTGGTGTTAGAGTTATTGAGTTGGTTATCTACAACAATTATCAGCTATGAAATGCAACTTTGATAGTTATAGCTTACGTTGAACAAAAAAGTTGACATACTAGATGATTTTCTTTGTTAACAGAGAACACATTGATTCATCTCAAGTTGTTGAGAAGACCGAGTCTTGCTCAGATACAAAGCATGTGGATTTGACAGAAGAGAATGTGGATAAAGCATGCCTAAGTGTTTCTAGAACTGTTCCTGTCCCTGTGGAGAGCGTAGTCCACGTGGCAACAGATCATGTGACTATTCAGCCTGTTGGAGACAATGAGTGGAGTGATATTCAGGCAACAGAGGCAAGGGTAGCTGATGTAAGGGAAGTGGCACCAGGATCTGAAGGAAACAGCTTGGACATTCCTGTGGTTAGCCAACTCGGGAACAATCACAATGAACAAGGAACAAACTCTTTTCATCAACCCTGATGTAATTAATCCACAGACATATACCATATAGAATACTTTTTTACATGAAGGGAATTTAATTATACCATTTTGTTGGATGGCCATGTAAACCACATTCGTTTCAATTTTTAAGTTCGTGAATCAGGTTGTATTGTACCCTTCCCTGAAAATTAGGGGTGTCAAAATGGGTTAAAGCCCGCGGGTTAGCTCGCAAAGCATTATATTTGGCACTAATCTATTAGGGCTTTTTTGTGGTAGGGTCTTTTTTAGTCCTAACCTTCAAAGCCCTATAATTTAGCGGGTTGGGTTAGGGCTGACCCGCGGTTAGGCCTTTGATTCGGCTCGAGTTTACATGTCTAAAATTGATTGTTGGCACTAGGTTTTAACTTTGTATAAAAACTCGTTTAATAAAAAGGCCTCAGGCTCCAATTCAAAAGTTCGGTCTTAGAGCCTCTCAGGCTGGCCTAGTATATTATTATTATTTTTTATTTAAATTTTTTATACTACTTGTAATAGCCCTCTCTTTTTCCTCAATCCATTTCATCTAATTTTATTGATATAACAGAGTTTTTGAATGATTTTATTCTATATTATGCTATTTGGATATACATTAAATTTATGAACATTTATGCAATTACTAGTGTTGTTGATTGTATATTATGTTTGTATAAATTTTTGTTGTCTTATATTTTTTAAACAGGCTAACAGGCTAAACCAAACTTTTATTTTTTGTAAATAAGTCAGGCCACATGCCGATAATTATATTTATAACAAGTAACAGGCTTGGTCAGGCTAACGCATTTAAACACAAGCTTAGTCTTTTAAGATTAAAACTCAGCTCGTTAACACCTCTACCCTGGGCTAAACTGTTTCTTTCATCAAAATTTCCATTATTTAAAAAATTTAAAATTATATAAATTTAAATATTTATAAATATAAGTAAAAGTTATTGTGAATTTGATGGAGAATATAAGAGTAAAATATGAAAGAAAGGGAAATAAAGTGTAGAAAAAAACAAAAGAAAGAATAAAATAAGAATAAGTATGAGCAAAGAGTCCTATATAAGGACCTATCTTAGATGCATTTTTAAACATGAAAGTCATGAAAAAACAAAGAGTCACATGTTATGAACCATATGAAAGGTCATTCATAATCCATGTGAAATGTCATCCATAATCCATGTGAAAAGTCATCTATAATATTTTACAATACCCCTTTGGATGTATTCTACAATTCAACACACCATTAGTGTGTTGATTATAGAATATATCAAAGGTAATGAAAAACAAAGAGTAATATGTTATGAACCATGTGAAAGTTCATCCATAATATTTTCCAACAAAAATGAATTTTTCAGTAGTGATATGTTTTAACAGAGATTTTCATCTGCGCATCAATAAAAATAAAATTTGTTATTGACATCTAAGCATGTTATACATCCAAGTTTGTATGGAAACGTATCGTATACAAATGTACTTTAGTAATTTTGTGGATAAGAATAACTAATTTTTTTTTGTAACGGTAGTAGTTAAAGAAAATCAATTATTTTAATTTCAAATAGATAACATACTAAGAACAGTTATTCAATACTGGTATTAAGATAATTTTTCTATCATTACTTTTAGTTTTCTACTATAATTGTTGTATTCTGTTATGACTCCCGATAAAAAAATCTTTATTTAATGACATCATTTAATAATGAATTTAGTAAAAGTAGTAACTAAATTTTCACTTATTTTAAAATTTTGTTTACATCTTCACTTGTATACCACCAAATTTGAGAGGTATTCATGATTTGGGAGATCGTAAACCACCAAATTTGAGAGATCCTGAATCGGAAGGAGGTAGTCATGATCAGGAAATATATTGACAAAAGCCTCTTTGAGCATGTGTCCGAGATTACAAACACGTACAAGTTGTGGACGAACCTAGAGTCTATGATTCAGAAGAAGACTCCTAAGAACAAAACACACCTGGTTTGCCAACTTGTGAAACTCGAATACAAGGATGACATGAGTATGGTTGAGCATCTCAACACTTACAAATAAATTGTGAATTAGCTTTTCAAAGCCGAGATGAAAATTGATGACGAGATGCAGGTTTTGTTGTTGTTGAGCTCGCTGCTAGAAAGCTGGGATACTCTAGTAGTTACTTTAAGTAACTCAGCTCCAGATGGAAAATTGAAAATGGTGCTGTGACAAACAGTCTACTGAATTAAGAGTACAAGAGAAGAGAACGAGGTGTAACCAACACATTTGAGGCAAATGTGACCAAGAATAGAGGAAGGTTCGACGCTTAGGGTCGTAGCAAGAGCTGGGGTTATGAAAGACGTGATGAGTCCAGAGGCTGGTCAAGACCAAAATATGAGTTGAAATGCTTCTATTGTGGGAAGTCCGGTCACAAGAAGTTGTGACTGCAGGACTCGGTAGAAAGATGAGAACAACAACACTGTGAAGCCGGATCAGATTATTCCGAAGAAGAAAGAAGATAAGAGCACCACTGCGATGGTCGCCAATGCTGATGCCGAGATATTTCTACCCGGTGAAGATAATTCTTTGAATGTTGCATATGATTACTGCATCTGGATTGTTGACTCTATTGCCTCATTTCACATCACTTCACACAATGATTTTTTCTCCTTTTACAGTGGTGGTGATTTTGGCGTCTTGAAGATGAAAAATCAGGTGACCAGCAAGATTATTGGTGTCGATGATATAACCCTGACCATAGATGCTAGGTGCCGACTTGTTTTGAAGGATGTAAGGCATGTGCTTGACATGCGTTTGAACTTAATTTTTGTAGGCAAGCTTGATGATGTCGGGTTAGTGAACTACTTCGGAAGTGGTAAATGGAAATCGGCCAGTGAAGATTTGGTGGTTGCCCGAGGCAAGAAAGAAATATCCTTGTACATGATGTAAGGAAAGATAAATTGTGGATAAGCCAACTCTATCCGAGATGAACCTAGTATGGGGTTGTGGCACAAACGCCTCGGCCGCATGAGTGAGAAAAGGCTCCAAATTTTGAATAAGAAAGGATTATTGACCGAGTTGAAAGGCCAAGTGCTACAGAGCTGTACACACTGCCTAGCTGGAAAGCAGCACCAAGTTTCTTTCATGAGACCAGATCAACCTAGACAACGCAGATATATTCTTGCCCTCGTCCATACTGATGTCTGCTCCATGTCGGGGAGATCCGTTGGAGGAGCTCAATACTTTGTTTCTTTTATTGATGACCATTCCCGTAAGTTGTGGGTATTTATATTTAAATCTAAAAACCAGGTACTCCAAGCCTTTAAAGAATTTCATGCTATGATGGAAAGGGCGACTGGCAAGAAGCTGAAAGTGGTTTGATTTGACAATGGTGGAGAGTATTGTAGCCCATTTGATGCTTATTGTAGAGCAGCCAGAATCCAACTTGAGAAGACGCCCCCCAATACTCCTCAACTGAATGGACTTGCTGAAAGGACAAACCGAACTATTGAAGAAAAGGTGCGAAGTATGCTATCCGATGCCAGATTCCCAAAATCCCTCTGGGCTGAGGCCGTCAAAACTGCTGTTGACTTGATAAACCTCTCACCATCACGGCCACTAGAAGGAGAAATTTCTGAAGAAGTCTGGACAGGTCAGGAAGTGGCCTATGATCAATTGAAGGTATTTGGATGCCGAGCTTTCGTGCATATTCCCAAAGACGAAAGGGCTAAGCTCGATGCAAAGACAAAATAATGTATTTATCTCGGTTCGCCGAGATGTGAGTTCAGATTTCGATATTGGGATCCAATCAACAAGAAAATAGCGAGAAGCTGAGATGTAGTTATTGGGTGCTGAGTGCTTTGAAGGACATTCCCTTACTTAGTCTATCAAGAGAAAACTCATTTGTTCTCAAGATATTGACCCAGTCGCACAAGTGCACGCATCAAGTAAAAAGTGGGATTATTAGTGCCCAAATTATCATTCCCACGAGGATAGTAACTCTAAATAATATTGTGAACTAATCTTAAAGAATGTTGAAAGAATAAAAGAATAATTTTTTTGAACTATTTGGTCTTTCATTCCCTAATATCTTAGGGACATTCCCCTAAAACAAAAAGGTTCAGGAGGAACGAAAAATCATGGGAGGTTTGGTATTGTGATAGCAGAATATTAAATGCAGAATTTAAAGTTAACAATAATTTAGAGACAACAAGGTGGTATCATTAACAGAAATTTTTTTAACAAAAGGAACAAATCCACTGTTCTATTCTTAAATAGCTATCTTCTCGACTCAAGACTTAACCCTTCTGAATTTGTTCAGGTCTTTTCGTTGCCAACTCTGATTCCTCAGCTCATGGACTAAATGGCTCACAAGTTTCCATATTCCTATAGCTCCCTTGACTCCAACAGTTACTAAGTACAGAACCTTCAGGGAACGAGGTGGTTCCTTATTGCTAAGGCAACCAGTAAGATTGTTTCCACAATCTTGCCTTCCTCCTATGATTAAGTTGTCTGAAATCCCTTCCTTGAGGAAGTTCCTTTCTCAATTGCGTTAAATCTTCATTGATACCCTACGAGTTAAAGCTTACTTAAATCATAGAAATACAAAAAGTTCGGTGCAAGAGTTTTAAACATAGTTATTTAAGACCTTCACAGTTTTCCATTCCAAAATAACTTAGCCCATAGCTGAAAATACAAACAGAGTTATCTCAATCTGAAATCCCATAGGCCCGAGATTCAGGTTGAAGAGAATGAATGGAAGATAAAAGAAGTAACAGACGTATATTAATAAACACAAGTTCTTACAACAATATGAAATAAAATGGAGAAATATGGAAGTTTGCTTGTGAGGAGTCTCAAATGGTGATAGAGAATAGGATGTTTTCACTTAGCAATTGTTAAAACTATACAAGTTATAAAACAGAAACTTAAACTGTAAAATCTATGGTCTTTTCTTAAGGAATGAGATCATTTCTTCGTCTTGTGCTCTCCTATTTATAGACTGAGTGTAACATCCTCGTCTCGAGCCGGTTCAATTAACATACATATGATACAAACATAAACAGCGGAAGACTTAACTTACGAAAAAATGAGCTAACTTTTTTTTTAACTTAATTCACATGACATATCACATTGCATACTTCTTCTAATTTAATTCTTATTAGACGGAGACGAAAATCGGACAGAGTAACCTCTGTAAATCGGACAACTGGGGATTTGCAAATCCCACTCTCAAGGTATCCTGATAGACAATTTCTACAGTATATATTTTCAGACATACCAGATATCCATATAGGATCATATACCCATCTATGGGCGCATGCATAACTTGGCTCCGTGCCACTATGTCTAACAGCATGCAATTTCAGCACATGCATATATCTGAATATACAAATGAACATGCATCAAATATGAACACATATACAAAACATATACGGACCATATATTGTATAATGGATCAAACATCATGATCACCAAATGAATAGAACACTACACAACAATATATGTTCTCCAAAAATAACATCTATAATAAATAGTAGCCTTCGGCTACCCAGAACTCCATATCCTCATACTAGTACCTCTAGCCACGGGTAGTGTCCTTGTCCCATGAGGGCTCTTCAATTAATTGTGTTCCTGAAATCATATCCCCAAACGAGATTAGAGACGAATCTCTAGTAAGCTCCAGGTTTATAGAGAACTCTTCATACCCTGGGCTCACTTCCTGCATGACAGTCAGATACATAATATACAAAACATCATATAAGCAAATATCATAGCTGAACATATCTCATATAACATATCATGTAATCCAATATCATAACTAAACCAAGCATATACACAAATCTTATCAGAGACGTACGCAGTCATTCCCAAGGGATGACCCCAAGCGAAAATCAACGCACATAACAAATATCTTTTACAAAATCATCACAATACTCACATCAGAACGAAACATGTTATCTCAGAGACGTACGCAATCATTCCCAAGGGATGACCCTAAGCAGAAATCAACATACGTGTTCCCAAGGGAGGACCCCAAGCGGAACCAGAACATATCGGAGGCGTACACCGTCAATCTCAGGGGGAACCCCAAGAAGACATCAGTGTACATAAGATCAATGGCCAAAGATCATCACCTTACAGAGTGTACACAATCAATCCTAAGGGAGGACCCCAAGCGGAAATCAGTGCACATGTTCCCAAGGGAGGATCCCAAGCGGAACTCAATATATAACAGATATATACACAGTCATTCCGAAGGGAGGACCCCAAGCGGACATCAGTGCATAAACAAATCAATGTCCAGAAATCATTACAGAAATCATTATAGAAATCATATCGAAACATATCAAAGTAAACACATCAAAACATATCACATCACATCATCATATAGTTCTATATGAATGCATCTATATCATATATCTCATACATATCATACAACCTGACCACAGTCCGTACACTATGGCGGAACACAAAGTAGGAGTGAACCCCATAAACATAGAGCTTACCTCTTGGAGTTTTAAAATTTGCTTACTTGAAGGACAAGCTACTTATCTTGCTCCACGAGAATCCAAACGTTCACAGTTCCTAGGCACACCTAGAGAAGGAATTCAACACAAACTCAATAAAATGATATAATTTCATGTAAATATACAAGACACATATTTTATTGTTTATTTTCTTTTTACTTAATCATATTAAGTCATGAGTGGGAGGTTCTTTGTTCAACAAATCCCCATAAAATTCCACATATTCACTTAGTCTTAGGATAGTCCCAAAAGGCCTTTAAAACACTCATTACTCCTCTTAGCACCTAAAAGCCTATTTTTCCCAATTTAAGGCAGAATGCCCATTACAAAGGAGCTATAAGATTTCTCTTTTCCTAAACCCAAGCTTAGCCACCTATATAAATTATTTTATGCATATAAGTGTTCTCACTTTGCGAAATAATATCTCCGAACATATACCTCCTTTAAAAATGGCCGAAACTCATTTTAGGGCCATACAAAGGAGCTACCTTATTTTCTTTTTTATCTAACCCAACCAAAGGTTTAAACATCTAATTGTATAGTCCTTAGGTCGTATAAGTACTCATTAGCACAAACAAGCACTCTAAAAACATACTTTATTGTAAACGGCTAAGAGGCACATAAAGAAAATCATGTCAATTTCATGATTCCAATATTTTAGTCCATCAAATTCAAGCTTATCATACAACCATAATCATCATTAGGTAATAAAACTCATTTTACACATTAATTCATCCATTTATGCCTCAAAACATAAGACACCACTAAGCGTCATTCAATTAATTCACTCAATTCACAACTAACATATACATATAAACCTTTGCAAAGTGTCTAATTATTTTTTTGAACATTAAACCCTAATTTTTACACCATGGCTGAACCTAGTGGGAGGAGGTGCAAGGGACTTTTTTTCAAAATTTCACACATATTCATACTCATTTCACACTATAACATCATAAACCATACCCACTCATCATCCATTTCAAATTTCCAACTCCAATATTTTCCATAACATATACTCATAATATTCAAAACTTAAATCATATAAATCAAACCATGGAAATAGAGATTTCTCACCTCTAATCCCTCATACCAAGCCTAGAGAACAACCTCCAAGCAAAGCTCCATGAAAACCCACAATTTTTCTCTTTGATGAATAGTAACTCGCACAAGAGGAAGAGGAATAATTTTTACACAAGCATTTTCAGCCTAAAATAAGGGGTGGAACGGATTCATTGGAAGATTTCCTATTAATTTCATGTAATGGACCTTTTCATTTGGATGCTTGTACAAAGAGAAATCAAGGGAAGAAATTTTGAAACCCAACCCCACCCATGGAGAGCTTCTACAAACAGAGAAGAAGAAGAAGAAGAAAGGCAGCGTGTAGGAGGAAAAAAATAAAGGAGTTTACGGTGTGTAAGTTTAAGTTACTTTAACTGGGTAACAGTTTATCTATCTACACACCTCCATTCATTACCAAACTTTACCCAATGGACTAGAATATTTTTCCAATCATATTTCTAACTTTACTTTCACTTTTCGGGTAACTTTGTTTACCTGCATTTTTAACCCTTAACTATCATTTTAACTCATTTTTCACCAAAGGTGACTTTATTTTTTTTACTTCTAATTATTCTTCAATATTAAATCCACAATTACTAGTGAGGGTTATTATACTGAGGAAGTGATGGCAAACTTGTGATTTTTTATCAGCTTTTCCATGTTTGTATAGAGAGGCGGTGGACTGTGGTTCTGACAAATGAAGCAAGTTGTTCCAATATAAAGCTCAGGGTTGAATTTTTCCTTTTTATTCTGAAACCCACATACCTTTTCTGCCCTTTGAATCAATGAACACTCTTCCTTCTCTGCTGTACACGCTTCTTGTTGCTTGATTATTGTGCTCTCTCTATGCTTTTAGAAGCTCCTTTTCAGGTTTTTCATGCAAAATGGTCAGAAGAGAGGTTAGTGGAGCAAGTATAGAAATAAGTCAACATGTTCCCATTTTCCTTCCTTTATCAGTGGTTATGCCAACATACGTTCCCCTTTTGGTATTTTTGTTCTTATTAGCCGGGAACGTCTTTTAACAACAAAAAATGGTTGCCAGGTAACGGAACAGATGAGTTTTTATCACTAAAATAAGATCAGATGATAATGAATTTTTGTCCATCAGTAGTCTTTCATGAGAAAAAGACTATTCAAGACATCTTGAAGCCCAAAGTTCGGGTTTATGTCCTAAGAGAAAACCCATCCCTCCTGTCTGACTTGAAGTAGGAGGAGAAAATCAAGAGAATGAAGAAAATGATAAGATTGACCGAGCTCCCAAGGACCGGGATGATGGCATCCGTGATGAGAATGAAGAGTCGGATATTCGGCCTGCTGAATAACCCAGACACTCTACTTGAGTGAGACGACCTTCTACAAGATACCCACCTGATGAATACACCGTTGTTGCTGAAGATGGTGAACCTCAGAGTTATGACGAGGCTATGACGAGCTCAGATAAGGAAGAATGAGAGAAGACAATGCAGGATGAGATGAAGTTCTTCGATGAAAATCAGACTTATGAATTGATCGAGTTGCCTCAAGGAAGATGAGCACTGCATGAGTGTATAAAATTAAGAATGAGCAAAGTGGCCAGAAGCCGAGATACAAGGCCATGGTTGTAGTGAAAGGCTGCAACCAAAATAATGGAGTTAACTTTGAAGAAATATTCTCTCTCGTGGTGAAAATGACATTGGTTTGAACTGTGTTAGCCATAGCGAATTTAGTGGACCTCGAAGTTGAACAAATGGATGTTAAGATGACATTTATCCACTGAGACCTAGAAGAAGAGATTTATATAGAGCAATCTGAAGGGTTCCGAGCTCTAGGACAAAGAGACTTGGTATATTGATTGAAGAAGAGTCTATATGGCTTAAAGCAAGCACCTCGACAGCGGTATAAGAAGTGTTGCGTAATCGGCAAGTATATCGATCGTTCCAAGTAATAAATTGATAAGAAAAGATCGTTGCCACGAGGACTAATGCACCAATTATTATTCTAACTCGTCCCCTTAATTTGGAAAGTTCGATTTAATTGAAACAATAGATTTTGAATTAAAATTAAAAACAGTAATAAGCAAAAGCATTCAAGAATAATCAAGAATGTCAAAGAAGATATGAGTAAATAATATAAAGAAACTGCAGCCAGGATGCACTTCACCTCCGATCCTCCTTTATAATCCTAAATTAATTCTTATAATTAATTAATTCATTAGCTCAGATAATTCACCTATTCCTTATTAAGTAGTTGAACACTAATGTCTTAGTGTACTCAGCCTTTTAACCCAATTAGAACCCTAGTATCCTAGTGATCCTTCTTGAATCAAACATTAAGTGGATGAATTTAAAAATCTGCAACCTATGTAAGCCTATGTCTAGATCATGCACGGATTGTTATTCTACCCTTGTCTGGATTAAAATCCCAATATTCCTATTGTGATCTCTAACCCTCAAAACCCTATAATAGAGCGATCAATTCTAAAATGGATATGGAAGAATTCATTCATGTAGGATAAAACTAATTAAATTAAAACAATTATAAAAACAATTTAGAAAATATAAAGGATTCACATTGGATCCTTGATCCCAAATACAAAGGAAAATTAGCCAGACATATATGACTTTAACAAATCAAAATAAAAAGAATTCATGAAAGAATGAAAAAGAAGAAGAAGATGAAGAAGAAATCTTTACTCTTCAGTTTCTCTGAGTGTTGATCTTCAGCATAAATCTCCAAGAGCTTTCTCTCCGTTGTGTTTTCTCCAATTCCTCTCTGCCAAAAGATGCCCCTTAAGGGTTTTTACTCCCTTATTTATAAAGAGAAACTCGAATCTCGCATATCTTCATCAAATATTTGATTTAGAATCCCCTTTTTGTTAAAATCAAACCACTTAGATACTGCACGCGTGGCATCCGTGCTATCTGCACCACTTCCGCGCGATCCGCGCAATAAGTCAGTTAAGATTGTTGTTTAATTCTCCTTCTTGGCACGATTAGCGCAGTTGTGGCTCGTGTAGCGCGGTTGTGGCGCGTTTAGCGCGGTTGCCCAGTGAGATTCACCAAATTCATTCTTTCTTGGTGCGATCACCGCCCATATGGCGCGATTCGCGTCGTTGTATTGCTACTTGTATGACTTCAGCTTTTTGCATGCACTTTTCTCCTGCAAAACACATAAACTTCGTGACAGTATTTCTGAATGCGATTTTCAATAATTAACTTAAATAATAACGTTTATCACAGAATTAATATCAAATCCTTGCTCTTTTTATCCTATAAACCTCTATATGTTGGAGGCATATCAAGAAGTTTGAATCCTCATGACTGATCACAAGTTTGTGAAGGGAGAGGCCGACCACTGCGTATTTGTGAAGAGGTATATGGTCAGAGATTCTCTGATTTTGTTGTTATATGTTGACGACATGTTGATTGTAGGGCAAGACAGGATAAGGACAGTCGCCTTGAAGAATGTATTAAGTTCGTCCTTCGCAATGAAGAACGTTGGCCCTGCAAAGGAGATGTTCGGAATCAAGATAAATTGAGATAGATAGATGAAGCTATTATGGCTGAGTCAAGAAAAATACATTGAGAAGGTCTTGAAGAGATTTAGCATGGACAAAGCCAAGACAGTGAAAACCCCCTAGCCGGACATATTAAACTGAACCAGAAGCAATGTTCGAGATCAGATGAAGACAAAGACGAGATGTATGAGATGATTTGTATGAGATCCAACCTGGCATATGCTGTTGGAATGGTAAGCTGGTATCTTTCAAACCCCGACAAAGAATACTGGGAAGCAGTGAAGTCAATTTTCAAGTATCTCAAAAGAACAATAAAGTTGTCCCTTTGATTTGGAGAAGGTAAAACAAAGCTACAAGGATATACAGATGCTGATTTAGGGGGAGATGCCAACTCAAGAAAGTTGATGTGGGATATCTGATGAAATTTGTAGGAGTAGCTATCTCTTGGCAATCTAAGTTATAGAAGTGTGTGGCACTTTCAATGACCGTGGCTGAGTACATAGCCGCGACTGAGGCAAACAAAGAAATGTTGTGGATGAAGAAGTTTTTCTCTGAACTCGGCAATAAACAAGACAAGTACGAGCTGAAATGTGACAATCAAAGCGCAATTCATTTTGCAAAGAATTCGACGTATCACTCTGACACTAAACACATTGATGTGAGGAATTGTTGGATTCAGGATGTGTTGGAAGATGGAGAGCTCGAACTCATCAAAGTGCATACTGACCTAAATTGGTCCGACTTGATGATGAAGCCGGTACTAGCAAGAAAATTTGATGACTGTTGTGAAGGTGCAAAGTTAATGCTAATGCTGATGCATTGAAGTCGAAAGAGGGGAAATTGTTGGGCTTTTCCTCCTTAATGCTGCACAAGGCCTAATGTTGGTGAGTGGGACTCAAGAAACTTGGGGTCCAAGAAGCTTGTGTTATGTGCTAGGCTAGGGTTAGACATTTCGAGACAATTTTGAGAGGACCTATAGGGAGAAGTGTAAACACCATATTTTGTCCGTTCTTTTCTTATTTTTGATTTTATTTTATTTTTTGTTTTTTACTCAAAAAAGAAAAAGCAACTAGCAATATCACATAAAAGAGAGGAAGACAATGACAAGTCTTGGATATGAGGGTCAAATAATCAGGCACCCAAACAAAAAAAATTAATGGTTAAGCTGGAAGTGGTAGCAAGCAAAAATAAGAACAGAGAAAGGAGGTTCTGAGATCAACATCAAAATAGTTAGTCAAATGTCATCGTTGCTCATAGAAGATGACACTGTATTATGTACATGTTGAACCACTTCAGATTTTCAGAGCAGGTACATTGGTAGGGATGTGCATGGGTTGAACCGAACCAAATTTTTTGAAAAATCAAACCGAATTGGTTTAAATGGTTCGGTTCAGTTCAAAACTGGTTCGGTTCGGAAGTGGTTCGGTTGGAAACCGGTTTGGTTCGGAACCGGTTCAGGCGACCTTCTTTTGAAAAGAAAAAAAATTTAAAATTTAAAAAATAAAGTTATAAAAATCAATTTGGTTCGGTTTGAAAACGGTTCGGTTCGGTTCAGAAATGGTTCGGTTCGGTTCAAAATGGTTCGGTTCTTAAACTGGTTCTAAAATCGGTTCGGTTCATGAACTGGTTCTTTAAAACCGGTTCGGTTCATGAACTGATTTTTAAAAACCGGTTACTTTAAGGGGCGGTTCGATTCGGTTCATGGTTCGATTCAGTCTTTCGGTTATTTTGCACGTCCCTGTACATTGGGTTAAAAAGAAGACACAAAATTGATATAAAAAAAAAACACACTTCGCATGAGCGAAAGGGGAGAAAGCATTGACCAATTCCACAATCTTCTTCCATTTGATTCCACAATCTCTCTCACCGTAAAAATCAAAAAACTCAAGGTGAATAAAGTCCAAGTATCTTTGGAACCCAAATACCCAAATACCCAAAAAAACACAGAGATCGGTAACCAGTCTTTCTAACGCTCTGCGTGAAACACCACATCGTGAAGCACCCCTATGTGAAGCACCATACCTTCAGCAGTGGTGTTTGGCTCTAAGCGCAGAGACATCAGCCTCCAAATCATTTTGTTTCACCAGGGGATAACCACCATGGCTGTGTTGCTTTGACCTTACATTACTCAGATAAAATACAATCACCATCTCTTCTTATATCTCATCCCTCTTTACACCGCTTAAAGACCTAGCATTCAACACGTTTCATCTTTTTCTTTACAACCACATACACTACCCATCCCCTCCAATTACGATGCCACAAGTGTCAATCTCACCAACCTCATTACCAAGAGCATCCCATTCAACCGTAGCATACACAATCTGAAAAGCAAGCCAAGGTTACTTTCAAAGAGGTCAACAAGTTAAGGAGGCCAATAAAAAAAGAAGTAGCAACACAGGTCTAGTAAGTTGGCAGGCTATTACTTCTTCCCTGCACTTTCAAAAAGTTTTCCTTTTTAATATTTTTATTATTATTATTGATTCCTTGTGTTTAATGAATGACTTTTCTTACTATAATATATAAAAAGGAAATCATTTTCTCATGTAATAGGAGATAGTTTTTCATGTCATGAGACATCGAAAATTGTGTTGTCCTTTTTGTTTTTCTTCTTTTTTAACAAGTGGTGGGCCCTACCACTTCTTGTATCTACGACATGAGAGATGATATCCCAAGCGACATGAGAAAAAATTTCTCTTCTACCAGACGCCCCCTATAGGATTTATAGTCTCTCATTCTGCTTACCTGTGCGTTAGTTTACGTTTAAATATTATAATATTATTGTTATCCCTTTTTATTATTCTATCATTATTTATCACATTGTTGTGAGTAGGGGTGCTAAATAGGCCGGGGGCCTTTGGCTCGGTCGTGAAGGCTTGAGCTTACATGTCTAAAATTTGTTGTTTGCACTAGGCTTGAATTTGTATAAAAGCTCGTTTAATAAAAAAGCCTCAGACTCCAATTCAAAAGCTCGGCCTTAAAGCCTCTCAGGCTGGCCTAGTATATTATTTTATATTTTTATCTTATATTTTTTATACTACTAGTAATAGTCCCCTCTTTCTCCTCAATCCATTTCACCCCAAAACTCATTCGTTCCACTGTGCACTGCTCGTTTGTGTCAATTTATTTTTTATTTTCGTTGGCACTTTTTTTTTATAATGGGCAAAGATAATATAACCGGTTATCTACCTTCTCTCACTTTGATTTTATTTATTTATTGTAGACTTTGTAAATTACTGCTGAAAATTGGAAGCTAAGGTTTCTATCTCGAAATTGCTTTTTTGTGGAAATCTGTTCTCTTATTTTTAGTTTTTAACATGCTAACAGGATTCACACAGGTTTTTAATTTTTGTAAATAAACCAGACCACATGCCGATATAATATTCATAACAGGTAATAGGCTAAGGCCAGTCTGACACGTTTAAATACAGGCTTGGCCCGTTAAGACCAAAGCTCTGCTCGGCTCGGCCCGTTAACACCACAACTTATGACCAGTAAAGTACAGACTCGCTGATTTTTAAAAAATGTGCGTGTCAGAACGTGTTAGTTACGGACACGCTCTGACATGCGTCCGACACGCAGTCAACATTTTAGGATACGTGGTCAACTCTCCGAGACGTTTTTCCGACACGCAGTCAACTTTTTCGGACACGTGGTCAACTTTCCGACACGTTTTTTTTTGTCTTAATTTTATTTTATTAAATAAAAATAAAAGAGTCATTTATAAATCAATTTTTTTTTGTTATGATATTTGACATTAAAAATTAACAAGATATGAAAAATTATTTTTGTTTATATTTATATTATGAAACTTGAATATTTGATTGGTTATATGACTTATTATAGGCTATTATATGTGTTAAATATAAATTATATTATATAATTAAAAATATTATTTAATATCAAAACGTGTCCCAACGTGTCAAAATATGACATTTTTTAAAATTAACGTGTCGGCGTGTCGTGGCGTGTGGTGTCTCGTGTCAGTGTCGGTGCATCATAGGTTGTGACATTGTAGATTTGGGCTGAAGATTAGTGACCCATCTTTTCTTTCTAATCTATTTTTTTTTATAATAATTTAATGTATTTTGATTTTGTGTTAATTTAAAAAGAAATAAAGAATAAACAAGATTAGTTAGTTATTAATTAAAATGAGAGTTAATGTAACCGTGACAGTTTGTTCATATAACTTTTTTGTTCAGTTTAACCGTGACGCCTAGGTGATTCAAAAATTATCTAATTTTTTTTAATAGTGAAACTTAAAACATTAAGATTTTCAACAAAGGGGTAATTTAACCGTGACGGCTTGTTAACCTCCTGTATTTTATTTTGGCTCATTTTAGCCGTAATGACTTTTTACCATAAAATAATAATAATAATAATAATAATAATAATAATAATAATAACGTCAAATTTATTTTTAAGAAGATTAGCTGATTTGAGACAGCTTGTTAATCTCATACTCTTTTGTATTATTTTAGCCGTGACAGCTTGGTGATTCAAGATTTATTGTAAAATTTAAAAATAAAAATTATTAAAATAAATATAAATAATCTAATCTAAAACTTTCCAATGATTTTCTTTAAAATTGTTTTTGAAAATTAAATTCAATCAATACACAAACATTTTTCTACAGAACGACGTATCTTTGAGTTCCTTATTGTACTGAGGGATACGTCGGAGCGGGTCCCTTCCCGTCAAGCACAAACATAATTTTCAATACTTAGTCTTCTTTTTTTAATCATTTTTATTTAATTCTTTGGGGTGAAACAAATATTTTAAAATCTCATCAATAATTTGCACAATTAACATAAGGTAACCATTTTTTAAACAGACAATGTAGGGTGCTTATGTAATCGACTCTCGAATCCATTTTTTATTCCAAAGACCAATTTTCTCAAATAAAAGGGTTTTTTTTACAATGTTTTCCCAAATAAACATTGGTGGCGACTTCATTATTTTTAGACTTTCATTTCTTTCGTCGTCACATTGTGACAAGAAGCTTAAGAGTTAAACTTCCTTAGAAAAGTTTGAGAGAATATCACCATTGTAGGCGAGGTTTGAGTGTTCTACCATTATTGGTGAGATTTGATATCTTGTACCCTTTATTTTCATCGTGTAAGTTTGATTTTGGACAAATATCCCGTGGATTTTTACTTCTTCATATCGGAGAAGGTTTTTCCACGTTAAAATCTGTTTGCGTTAATTTTCTCTTCTCCTTCACAATTTTTTTGTTTATGTTGTGTATAGGCCGACTTGGTCAGTTCAGGCCAACCTCTCTAATAGCCGAGCTCGACATTTGACATTTCCTCAGGGACCGTTTGGTACACGGTTTTTTTCCTAGATTTCCAAGAAATTGAATTTTTTTAAATTTTAAATTTTCAAATATTATCGTAATTTGTAAAAATCATATTTTGTAAAATCGAGATTCCCCGCGTCTAAAAATTCCATGGCTGGGATGTTGATATATTTGTAAAAGAAATTTTGTTGGTTTTTGTTTTTTTTGCCTCTACTTTCGAATTTGATCTATATCTTTGATTTCTGAACGCACATGAGCATTGGGCATTGATTGTTGCTTCTTGCTGCTTTTAAAATTCCTACAATCTCCTCGGTATGATCTGTCAAACTTGATTCCTAAGCATCTCGTCCGCTTAAGAGATATCATACTGTGTGAGCGTTCTTTCCACTTCTTATATACACCAGTCTTCGTGGCCTTCGTTTTTTGCACTGCTCTCTGTTTTTATCTTTCCATTTGTTGCAACAGGATCACCATAGTTTAACTTGATGTACTTTTTACTCCTCTTGTTTCTGGGATGTTGATATCTTTGCTGCACACTAACTGTTTGTTGATTTGTGTCACCAAGCCATTACGCTTTAGTTTCTACAATTTTATTCTGGCTCATTTCACAAGTCCTTTCTCTACAATTTAGTTTCAGACTTGCTCTATTGCAGTTTCATGTTTGCTGAATCCCACGACGGCCAACTTTGTTAAGATTTCATTTTTTGGGTTATGTATTTGTTTTGTGAGTTTTCTTGTACTGCCATTTCTACTTTAGATTTTTTTTGCTGATGTTTAGCTTGTATTTGGCCATTTGATTTTATTTTCACACATAGTTGTGGCTTGTTTTTGCCATTGTTTGGCATATTGTTCTAATTAGGCTTGTATTTGGCCAATTTGATTTTATTCCCATATATGTTTATGGTGTTATTCAACTCTGATGTGGCTTGTATTTGGTTTTACCATTGTTTGGCTTTATTTTGGCCTCTCATTCAGGGAGAGCATTTATTTTGGGTGTTGTCTGATCCATGGATTATCCCAATTATAATGGCTCCTTATCTCATAACTGATGTTTCGGCGGCTGATATCCATTCCCGCCCTTCCTTTGCTGATGTCCATTCCAACACATCATAACTGATGTTCATTCTAGCACTATCTCTTTACCAGCTCTTCAGACTAATGGTCATTTCAGTTGATTTGTTGTGCTACAGATTTCTCCGATTTATGTTCCGTAAAACATCTTTTTAGTCTTCTTTCTTCTCAAGATGGAGTGTTCATGCTATTCACCCTCCGTATTGAGTAGGAGTATTAGAGATATAAATATTTTATTTTAGTTTAGTTTTGATATTCTACAATATTCTGGTCTAAATATGAAATGAGGTATGAATTATAGTTCTAATATTTTAAAAGAAATTTTATATATTTCGTGCTCCAGATACTAGAATACTCTTTTATATAAAAGCCTCATTTATACAAATTAATCACTCTTCAATAAAATCAATTTTTTCCTTATTTTTTCTCTTTTATATTTCTAATATATGAGGTAGGATATTCTTACTACACATTCTTTCTACTACTATTTCACTACCACTCTAATCACCATTGGATTAGAGGAAAAGTTGAATGAAGAGAGAAAAAAAAACTTTTGAATCCAATGATGATTAAAGTGGTAGTAGAGTGATAGTAGAAAAATGGGTAGTAAGAATATCCTACCCCTCTAATATATAGTGTGGGAGTTAAGAATAGTTTTAAACTCTTTATTACGAAGTGAAGAAAGTTTTGAATGCATTCTAAGTCTTTGAGATGTTAAATGCATACTTTTTATATATATAATACTTTTTAATTACGTATTTAGGAGAATTATTAGGAGTATATAATGACCAATGAAAGTCTAATGGTGTTTGTCCCCGTGTTTGTAGGATAAAATCCTTTAAAATTGTTCTAGTAATTTCCTGAATGCACAAATTAATAAATTTTTAGAAGCACAAATAAGTAACAAACGATAATTTTTATTTTTATTTTTTGATTTTTATATATTGTTGTGTATGACGCTTGCTTTTGCTCTTTATTTGTGGAAATCAGATTAGCATGTGGTGCAATGTCATGGACAGATGTCTTCGCAAGTCAAGCAGCTTGTGCATTGGGATTTGCGTCTTTTTTTTTTTTTTTGATATTGATGTGTTCAAGTATATGACTGTTTTGTGATGTAATAGTGAGTTGTATCAATACCTTTTCTTCAATTATGACATATTCAATTAAACCAAATTGATAAAGCAAGGTATCGTATTTATTGACCGAAACAATGGAAAGGGATAATTAGTCATGGTAAGAAAGATACAAGTCAACATTAGGCTTTACAACAAAACATGGTAAAAACAAGGAAAGTTCTACATAGACGTATACATTCAAGAAAAGAAGCAAAAGTATGAAAATGACAACTGTAACCTATATGTTCGTACAATATAATTTTTATCTAACTTTCTCACTCCACCCTAAGAAAAGTAGGGAGGGAGATATGTTTGTGTAGAATCATAAACCGTGGAGGGATCAATGGCAAACTGAACCACAGATCTTATGTCATCCCAATTATCATTTGCTAATATTGCATCCTCAGCATTATGATTCCAAGAACTTGGATATGACACTGTTGATGGAGCCTGATGAGTCACTGAACCAAACTGGCCCATAAACAAGTGTTTCCTTTCGTGATCAACTTGTCCAATAACTGGTTTCCTTTCAATTTGTTGCATGACTACAGAGTCTAAGGTACAAGTTTTAGAATCTATTGGGCTTGGTTTGGTGAGTGTTGCTGAGTCTTTCAAATTTGGTGTGTACTTTTTGCATGATGGGATGCGTTTGAAGATCCTGCAGAGTGTCCACACCTCCTGAAAAATCACGTAAAGGACTTAGTAAAAATAAAACATAATGGTTTCTTGTGAAGGGACTATACGGGACCATGCTTGCTTGTTTTTTGTTTGTATCATGTCAGTCATGTTCAACCAAAATATTTAAGTATTCAAAGGATTTGACTTGGCCTTCATGCATTAAATTCATGACATTGGACCAAGGAAGAAATAAATGCATTTAATTTCACATTGAAAACCACGAGAGACCCTTGAATTATTCTGGATGTTATCTCAGGGATAAAATTTCTTCACTCTATTTAATAGGAGAATTCTAACCATTGGAAAATTCTTATAACTGGGAAAATTTTCACAAACATATTCAGATCATATTTTCTTGAAAGAAGTATATATATGTATACATATATATCTATATGTATACATATATATATATGTATACATATATATGTATACATATATATATGTATACATATATATGTATATATATATATGTATACATATATATGTATATATTTGGTATAACCCAGAGGTATGCCCATTCCTTACCCTCGGAGTACGGCCCTGTAGGCTAGCCCCTGATTGCTTGTTGAGTTGTTCAATATTAATAGTTGCTAATTATACTTTATAAACATCAAACATTTAATGTGAAAGTTAAAAACTAATTTGTATTCGAAAAAAAGAAGAGGCACCAAGTTTTAATTTAGTGCTATGTAAATTATGGGAGTTGATACTCTCATGTGTTAATTAACATGACCATGTCATGTGGGGCAATCATAACAATACATGGGTGAGTGAATGATGATAAGGGAGGTGAGAGAAATAATATAAGGATAGGAAGTTACACAATCATCACCGTTGATTTAATTATTAATGGTTAAGATCCTCTCACATGACATGATCATGTTAAAGAGGATCAATTTCCGTAAATTATAGATCAAATATTCTAGGGAGTGGATCCTCTCATGTTAAAAAAAGATATGACATGGTCATGTGAGTAATTATAACCATATAAAGGTGGATCAATGATGATAAAAGATGAGAGAGAGAAAATATTAAAATTGGTAGTTATTAAATCATAACCGTTGATTTACCTTTATATAGTTATAATTGTCCCACATAATCATCTAATGTTTTGTTTTAAACATGAGAGGATCCATTTCCAATATTCTAGCTTTCTTCATTCACCAAATGTTTTGTAAAATAAATAAGGAATAAATTTCCTTAATGTTCAAAAGGTTACCCTGAGCCTCCTAACCAATAACCTAGGAGACATCGACATGAAACCTAAATTAGATTTTGAATGTGTTATATCTTTGACTAACCTAATATTGTTGTATGAAATTGAACCGGATGGTAAACCTAGAAGATTTTCACATCATGTTAAACCGGTTCAAGCATTTGATTTATTTGGTCGAATAAGATGATAACACAAAGTAATTCACATACTATAATATGAAATATAATAAAAAAATATCATTTAATGAGGAAAAATGAATTTTGCTTTACAAAATTAATAGTTTATTGGTTCAACTGGTCAATCTATTCAAATTCTAAGTGGATTTGACTAGTTCAATGTGATATTACAATAAATTTGAGTGTGAGACAAGTGTCTAATTTAACAATCGGATCCGATCTGGTTTTATATAATTCGGACAACACAAGACTAACCTCTATTTGTTATGATATAATCAAATAATTTTACTAAAATTAAGTGTTTAGTTTTGCTCCACAATTTGTGTAATTTTTTAAATTATTATAATTTAGTTATATTTAATATTGTTTATTATGATTATGACTATGTAAAATAATCTTACACAGCATGTGGATATTATTATAATTGAATAATTATATTTTTTTAGTCATTGTATGATGGATTATTTAGAGTTTTTATCTCAATTCACGCTTCATTATAATATTTCAGAAAAACCAAAGAAGGAAAAACTCTTGGCATATCTGTAGAACAGTATTTTATTTTAATTTTTCCCCAAAACAGGTATAAACTTCCCACAGCAGCCAAGATATTTTGTCCAAATATACAGGTGGAGGTTAATTGTTTGCATCTACGTATATGACAATTGACAAGTATACAATTATTCTTAAAAAGTCAAACCTTTTTAATATATAAATCAAAAATCATTAAGCCAGACACTATGTGATTATTTAGTTTTTGTAGGTTAAATTATTGGCTTGCGTGTGTTTATTTATAATTCTCCCTCAACATATGGGTATCCGATCTAGAAAAAATTTAAACATACAATAGTAAACATGTAGTCAGTTGAATGTGAACAAGTTTCTGACCAAGAATTTCAGTAATTGTAATCTTTAATTTAAATATGTTATCCCTATATTTGTCTTATATGTGGTTCTAGATGCATCTTATATTTGTCTTATCTGTGGTATCAAATTTTGAAAAACATATATAAAAGGAAAGATACTAGGTACTCTTATGTGATATGAAATTACGAGAGAGGATCTCAGCCATCGAAATACAAATCAAAAGTTACAGTAGAATATATTAGAAGAAAGAATAAAAATCTGATCATCCTTAATTTATATTTGATATAACTAAGATCGTCTCACGTAACTTCATGTGACTTATGTATATGTTGAAGAAGCTATATATCATTTATTAAAAAATGAAAAAGAAAAGAAAAATTTTACACGAAAGGTCACAAACATAAAAATTGAATTCTCGTGCAACATGAGGAATGTTTTTCCTAATTTATATCTCGATATAACTAAGATCGTCTCACGTAACTTCATCTGAACGGGATAAAGAAATATATGTTGAAGAAGCTATATATCTTTTGTAATCAAGGACTATGAAATTATATATATAATTGACTTACAGCTTCTTGAACGTCATTGGCATGAGGATTATTGTTGTTGATTTTACCATTAGGTGGAAGGCGAAACTCATGCATCATCCAATCAGTTTTGGTGCCTTTCCCAGCACTTCCACGGTAATAGACCAATGATTTCTTGAGTCCAATGCATTCATGTGGTTCTTTCACACAATATATGCTCTTGTCAATCCCTGTGGCTTTCCAGAATCCAGACATTGTTACCCTGTTAGGCCTTACGCTGTTCCTGTATTTTCTCCCTCTTCTACAGAAAAAATACCATTCTTTGTCCCCCAAAGAATTCACTTCTTCATGCATTACCACAAAATAAAACAAATTAAGTAATAATGAAACAATTATAGTTAAGTAAAATAAAAAAAATTCAAATGGGGTTGTAATTTCTCGTAGCTAGCTAAATCTGAAACATGAGGCACACATAAGATATATCTATAGTGTCTAGAATAACAAAATATTGAAACTTGAGATTTCTTCACATGAAAACTTTTCAAAAAGTTAAAATAGCAATTGAACCTAAATTTTGTCATTGATATGATAATTAAAATTTTGCATAATGTTAGGTACCTTTAATGTGAAAAAGCATGTGTTTTTTTTTCCCCTTAGCTTAATTATGCAATATCTCATCTTTTCATTCAATTACATGAATTCATTCATCTTCATCAAATAACTCTCTATCCCTTAATTATAGGAATCAATCATAAGCAAAACCCTTTATAAAAATTTATCTGAAGAAGCAGAACAAAATACTTATGTTTCAGTAAATACACAAAGTACAAAGGAACTTAAACAAATCTTACTTGGAAGATCCCATGGATCATATTTGTAGATGTCAACTTGTTTGATGAGTTCAATTCGAAGAGGCTTTTTCTCCACCTTTCTCTTCAGATAAAACCCAACAAGCTCTTCATCTGTGGGATGGAATCTAAACCCAGGAAGCACAACTTCTTCTTCCTTTTTGTTATCATCAGAACTATGTAACTTAGCAACATCCATTTTTTTTTCTTTGTAATATTTGTTCCCAAGCACACTGATCAAGTCTTAAAAGCTCATGGGAAGCTTCTTATACTGTGTAAATAATTTCCTCTATACATATATTTATATTTCTTTTTTGGGAATTTTTTTGGTCTTATTAATTATGTATGTTGAATATTAGCAGCCGGAGTCAAGTCAAACATTTCGATTATGATATATATATATATATATATATATATATATATATATATATATATATATATATATGTGTGTGTGTGTGTGTGTCAAAAGAAAGTTCTATTTCTGATAAGTTTCTTAACCATTGATACATGTCGATTTTTCTTGGATGAGGAGTGATTTTTATTTTTATTTTTTGGGGTAGTGGACGTCACAATAGAACATCAATACTAATTAACCATTGAAGGTGAAAGGCCAATGACATGGGAGTTTTTGAAAGATAGCGAGTTTTCATTGCCACGCCATATAGGAAAGTCAATCAGAGGAGCCATCATTTTGACTATTAGACATATGAATGGAATATAATGTAACAACACTGTCAATTAAGGGAAAAATCAAAGAATATTTCAAAGACATCAATACTGTCGTAGAAAAAAATTTAAGCGAGAGCTAGTCTTATCATAATGTGGATATTTTCAACTCGAACAAGATTGCCTCCCTGGTGGATATTTATGATTTATTCAAAAGAAATAAAAATTCCAGAGTTTTATCACCAAAAAAAAGAAAGAAATAAAATTGAAGGCTTAATTTAATAAAAGGAGTCATGCCTAGAGTTATGATACACCGAATTGTCTTTGATAAAGACTATATTGTGATAATTAATAACCTAAACAAATTAAGTTACTTGTTATGTGGTATTCGGGTTTGGGTAATTATTTGTGTTTATCACTTAACGTAAATAACTTTTCTAATTTATACGTGTTGTGAATGGTAATGCAAGAGATGGTCAAGACTTCACCTTTGGTACCTGTGATCCTAATACGAGAAAGGGTGACTGATCTCTTTGGATTTCATGTTTCTTACAAGAAGGCATGGAAGGCAAAACAAAAAGCAATGGCTAAAATTTTCGGTGATTGGGACGAGTAATATGCTTTTCTGCCAAGATGGTTCGAGTACATATTGCATTTTTGATACAGAAGAAAAATCAAGAATTTTAGCATTTAAAGTGCAATAAAGAGAATTTTTAGTTGTCAATAACTCTTGGGAGCATAATCTTGGAAGTTGGGTTTAATTATTGTTATTTTTGTTTCCTAAGCAACATAACTCTTGGGAGCATGACTCTTGGGAGTTGGGTTTAGTTAGTGTTATTTCTATTTCCTAAGCAACACAACTCTTGGAGTTATATGTCTCTTTGTATTCTCATGCTTTTAGTTATTCTATAAATATAGGATATTTTGTAATGGAGAAGGCAGATTTGATAAATGAAAAAGTGTGGTGCAAGTTCTCAAACTTGTCTTGAATCTTGCTGTCTTTATCTAACCTTGGGTTAGTGGTGAGGTGAGTGGGTTCTTTATCAGTTGGGAGGGTGGCTTAGTCTTTAGTCTCAATTGTGGTGGACTCTTATCTATCCCGTTTATTTTTACAAAGTATATTTTTCCTTTTTCTCATACCCATCACGCATCAACTTGGTATCAAGAGCACCGGTTCACATGGAAGACGAAGGTCCAAGGTACAGAACTCGTGAGCAAAATAAGAATATGAGGCGTGACCAACAACTTGCAAATCTTGAAAATCAGATTGAAGAAATACGCCAAACTCTTGCTAATCTTGTCCAAGGAAATTCATCATGGACGTAGGAGACATTCCAGAAGCACTCATAGCACCTCAAGTCATGATTCTTCTGGTAGTGACTCAAGTGCTTCTTCAAATGAGTCAACACCTCATGATAGAAGAAGGAGAAAATTCCAAGATGACTTTAGATATGTGAAGATCGAACCGCCAGAATTTGATGGTAGCTTGAATCCCGATATTTATTTGGAATGGGTTCGTTCTATTGAGCGAATTTTTGAAGCTAAAGACTTTGATGATGAGAAGTGTTTCAAAATTGCAAGCATCAAACTGAAAAAGTATGTATCAATATGGTTTGAGAACTTGAAGATGGAGAGGAACTGAGAAGGCAAGAGAAAGCTCAAATCTTGGGCTAAACCGAAGAGGCTGATGGATAAAAGATTTATTCATGCCAGTTACAAACAAGACTTGTATCTCAAAATTGCTTCTCTCAAACAAGAAGATCTGAGTGTTGAAGAGTATATTAGGGAGTATGAGCAACTCCTTATGACCAGTGTCTTTCAAGAAGTTCATGAACAAAAAATTGCTCGTTTTATTGGCGGGTTAAATACCAATATTGCTGAGAAGGTGGAACTACAACCTTTTTGGACTATTGAAGATATGTGCAAGTCAGCCATTAAAGTGGAGAAACATTCAAAATCAAACAAGGAAACCAACAAGCCATCAAGTTTCTTTAAGAATTACTCTTCCAAGGGTGACTCCTCTTCATCACGAATTATTAAGGAGAAGGTCGAGGAAGCTCCGAAAGAATTTAAAAAGAAGTTGGATGAAAAGAAATGTTTTAGATGCCAAGGCTATGGCCATTTTGAAGCTGATTGTCCTAATAGACGGGTTATGACACTTAAAGAAATTGAAGAAATTGAGCATGAATATGAAAAAGGTCCAGTTTGGGATGTTGAACATGATGAAATCCCGGATGAAGAAATTATCTTAGGAGCAGATCAAGGGGAGCATCTGCTTATGTTACAAAGAGTCCTCCATGCTACAGAAGAACCTAAAGAGAAAAGTCAAAGAGAAAGTATGAGTCCTTGTTCTGTTCCAGCTTTACATGTTCCTAAAAAGGATGGTACTATGCGTATGTGTGTTGATAGTAAGGCCATAAACAACATCACCATCAAGTATAGGTATCCAATCCCTTGCCTTGATGATATGCTTGATGAATTATATGGTTCTAATGTTTTCTCTAAGATTGATCTTCGCGGTGGATATCACCAAATTAGAATGAAGGAAGGAGATGAGCGGAAGACTGAATTTAAGACTAAAGGAAGTTATATGAATGGAGAGTCATGCCCTTTGGGCTTTCTAATACTCCAAGCACCTTTATGAGACTTGTGAATGAAATTCTTCGTCCTTTCATTGAGAATTTTGTTGTGGTGTGTTTTGATGATATCTTTGTCTATTCTAAGAGTAACGAAGACCATGAGGATTTGAGGACAAATCCCAATCAGGAAGGGGAGGATGATATAGAAGGAAAATCAAGAGTTTTAGCATTTAAAGTGCAATAAAGAGAATTTTTAGTTGTCAATAACTCTTGGGAGCATAATCTTGGAAGTTGGGTTTAATTATTGTTATTTTTGTTTCCTAAGCAACATAACTCTTGGGAGCATGACTCTTGGGAGTTGGGTTTAGTTAGTGTTATTTCTATTTCCTAAGCAACACAACTCTTGGAGTTATATGTCTTTTTGTATTCTCATGCTTTTATTATTCTATAAATATAGGATATTTTGTAATGCAGAAGGCAGATTTGATAAATGAAAAAGTGTGCTGCAAGTTCTCAAACTTGTCTTGAATCTTGTTATCTTTATCTAACCTTGGGTTAGTGGTGAGGCAAATGGGTTCTTTATCAGTTGGGAGGGTGGCTTAGCCTTTAGTCTCAATTGTGGTGAACTCTTATCTATCCCGTTTATTTTTACAAAGTATATTTTCCCTTTTTCTCATACCCACCACGCATCAATTTTCCCCGGGATTTGTGTCACATTCAAATTGAGTAATATGTCCTCAATCGATAGGTAGTTAATAGGTTTCGAATTTTTCAAAGTATTTTTTGGACTTTCACTCAATGTCGTGAGACATTCAAATGGTGCAAACCAGTTATACATGTAGATGGTACAAATCTGTATGGTAAGTATAAAGGAATATTATTGATCGCCACAACCTAATATGAAAATAATGAGGTGCTGCCAATTGCATTTGCACTTGTTGAAAGTGAAACAAAGGAAATGTAAGAACCTGCACCGTTAATTAAGGAAGTTAATTAATTAATTAAGAGGAATTAGGAAATAATTTCATAATTGACCCTAATAATTATTAGGAGGCCTTAATAATTATAGTAAGTGAGTATTAATGGTGAAAGTCGCTTTTCTGACGAAAAGTGCAGATACCGGTTCTACTACCCGGTATAAATGCGTACCGGTGAAGTATCTCGGAAAATTATAATAAGTGCATGAATATTCCTAGAATAATATATAGGACTTGTAAAACGAGTTTCAACTTAAAATAATGAGAACTGGTGCCGAACTGATACTGGCTATGGAAAAGCGCGTACTAGAAAGGTGCTGCGAGAAATAAAATAAAAATATGATAAATCTTAAAAAAAATGAGTAGGTTCAGAATTCTAAGTTTGGGATTAAAATGCTAAGCGTAGCTATTAGTTCTAATACAGGGTGTTTAAAACTTAATGAGGTTATATATAGGGGTGGCACATGATCCTGGGTCAGCCTCCCTCTCCATTCTACGTGAGTTTTCTAAGTTTGTGACCAGCCACCCTACCACCTTCTTCCCTTTCCATTTGAGACATCAAGAGACCTCGTTTTCTCTTGGTTTCTTCACAAAAACTCCATGGGTGTATGCACTCAAGCCTTGGGAAGTGAAAAGGGGATGCTTTTCTGAGTTGGAGTGTTTGTTTGAGTGAGGTCTAGGGGCTGACTCTTTGGTAGGAGTTGTGGGAACCTTGTCATGGAATTTTTATACTTCAAGGAGTCATTTTTGATGTAAAATAACCAAGCTTTGTTGGTCATTTAATGAGCATCTTGAAGTCAGACTTTGGAGTTGCATTGTGATCTCCAAGAGCACCTTTGGTTGCTGTTTTAAGCCTTGGGGTAAGTGGTTGAACCTTGATCATGAGTTTTAGTTGCTTAGAGATGGAGTCTTGGCATGTAAATGAGTTAAACAAGTAACTAACCAGTGTATGAATCTATGTGTCTAAAAATGGAGTCTTGAACGAATGTAAACGGTAAAAGTTGAACCTTTGATGGATATCTTCGCGAAATGCAGAATCTGCATTCTGTGGCGAAATATCCGGATATTGATATCTGGATATTGATATTCGGATATGGGGTCCTCTGATATCCGGATATGGATATCCGGATATGGCCCCGACAAATATCCGGATATTCTGAATTTTCGAGAACAGTGAAGTTACTGTTCATACAGAATGGTATTTTGGGCTTGTGGACCCTATATTGATGAAGTTGAACTTCTGTAATGATTAATGTCAGTCAGAATCAAGTGATTAAGGGCTTGTGGCTTTGTGAGAAGCCTAAAGACACGAAACGTAAAGGAAAACGTAGTTTTTATGTCATATGTTGTAAAGTATGATTATTGATATGATTGCTGGTCTCAAACATATTGTGATTGTGCCGTGTGTGGACATTGAGCTAGTGTGGACTCTTGGCATTGGATAGTTAGCTTGCAAGGTAAGCTTTCATGTCCTCGGCTTTGCCATTGTTGGTTCCACCATGTCCCATGGGGGGTGGTTTATATGCATGATGTTATTTTCATGTTTTTCTTTATGAAATGCTATTGAGCTGTTATATGCGAGTGCCTTTATGATATGCATGTAGTGTTCCACCTATACGGTAAGCCTGAGTATGTGGTACATACAAGATGGTGAGGCTGTGGGTGAGGTGTAAGCGATGTTCCTTGTACTAACTGTAGGTAATAGATGTATTCCTGCATTTCTCTGGCCAGTAGAATAGTGATAACACACATGGCATGAATATCTGTTGCACTGGATAGTTTTGGAACTTATATTGTTAAAATGCTTTTGAACTTATATTGCACATGTAAGTGAGCTTGGGGTGGAAGATCCTTGAGGACCCCTTGTCTTACTGAGATTTCTGTTTAGAGATCTCACCCCAAGTTTGGGGCAACATTTCAGGTTCAGGTAATGCTGGGGTTGAGACCTCAAGCGGCAGGAGGCCGGAGCTTAGCTGATATTTCTACTTTTGATGATTATGCTTGGATGCTGGATATGCCTGTTGTTATTTGCTGTTAGCTTCATGATTATGTTATTGATGTTGAGACTGTTGGGCTTTGTTGCCTTATTTGGTGAGCATGGGGATTGTCCATGCCACATTGATTGACTATGTCTTACTTTAGTTTTGAGTTGTAATAATGTATCAGGATATTGTTCGGACTATGTGTTGTAGTTCCGTGACTTAGATACTTACATATTTATCTATTGAGGTATTTCAGTTAGTTGTCTTTTGCAATTTACATACAGGCAATGTTTTTATGAAATTGATTAAGTAATCAACTTGGCTAAGTCTAAGGACGTCATAATTGAATTAAAGAAAAAGTTATTCCGCAATTTTAATTAAGCGTGGCTTAATACGATGACATGTTAACAAACCAGGTATACACAGGATGTTACAGGAAGCATGGGAGTATTTTTTGGCTTCCATTTGATTGTATGTTACAAATAAGACTGGTATATGTCTTATTTCTAATCGACATTGCAACATAATATCAGCAGTTGGCAATGAGGCCCTTAGTTGTCATGTAGGGAATAATTTTTTTTTTTTTTTTTTTTTTTTTGTAGATAACCTTGAGGTATGCCCACACAACTTCCTCCAGCCACCTTATTTTCGAAGTACGCCCCCTAAGGCTAGCTCCTCATTGAAACAAAAGGTGTATTGGATCACTATTATCGGAGGAAAGGTGAGACTAATCCCTTCCCTCTAGCCTCCAAAGAATTCCAAGGATTTTCTTTGGCCAAGGTATGAACCCTAACCAAAAAAATTTTAATACGTATTTCAAGGACTAAAAGTGAAGAAAGATCTAATAAAGCTAGGTAATATACTCAAACTCGTGTGCATTGACGTTAAAACAATACATGTGCCATCTGAATTGAATGATTTTCATGGAGGAAAGGATCATGGAGTCTTAGAGAAGTGTTGGTTACTTAGAGAAGGAAAGAAGGTCACTCTTAGGTTTCTACAAGAGTGTGATGCGTAATTGTACGAGAATAGGAAGGGGTTAGGGATTTTAGTCACTTAAAACCACTGACTAATTATTTTATTGGTATTAGTTTCAAGGTCTCCATTAATTATTTTTCTCCCAAACTTTATATTATTGACCTTTTATATTTTCTAGGAATATTCTTATTTTTATTTTTATTTTTCGAGTTACTCCATCAATACCCATTTATACCGTGAAATACCCAGTATTTGCACTTTTCTTCCAAAAAATGACTTAATATATATAATTTTTTTGAAATATTCCAATCGGTTCATCGCTTCGCGACTAGATCGATTCGGAACGGGTCCAAGATTAAGACTTTAAACCCCTCCCAAAGATGGTACTGGGGGAGGCAAAGCGACTTAATATTAATAATTATAATTTCTCTATATTATCATATGTTAATTATGAAATAATTTTCTAAATTCATAATTAAGTTATTAGAATTCCTTTTTTTTTTTGGTACATTAGAATTCCTAATTTAGCGGTGCATTTTCTTACACCTATAAATACTTGGAAAAGCTTCCTCTCCAAGAGAAAATATAGGCTTGAGACTCATACTTAAGAGGGAGAATATTGATAATCCAAGTGTGAGTACCAAATTTTCACATTAGTTGAAAATGGGTTAATTGAATACCATATAAGTATAAGGACATATGAATTTAATGTCTTAAGATTGGTGCCCAACCCACTTATTGTGGTGGATTTCCATTTAACCCATTGGTGGTTGTTCTCCCCTACCATGGACTCCCTTTGATATCTTAACCGTGGTTTCAGAGCTAATGATTTGACTAGATTAGCCAAGTGTTTCGACTAGGGTGAGTATTTGAAAATGGTACGTAGTTAATGCAGTTCGAGCTTGTTAATATCCCCAAACTCATGTTTAGAGCCAAGTATTGATTCTTAGTAACCTAATATTAAGTACTCAGAGAAGCTTATACTTGAGCGAGACTAAATGTGGGCTTGAGGCTCACGTTTGAGTGGGAGAATGTTGGGAATTCTTGTATGAGTACTGAAATCACCATTGTTTAGAAATGAGCTAATTGACAACCATATATGTGGAAGGATCTATAAATTTATATATTAAGGTTTTGGGTTGAAATATGATATCAAATCCACTTATTGTAGTGGATTTTAGCCCATTAATTAGTAATAGTTTTCCTCTACCATGGACTTCCATGATCACCCAACATGATCAATGTTTATCAGCGACTAGATACCGATTGGATTACATAAAAAGATATACAAATATAAACTTTGTTTACATAAAAATCAAATTCTTAGAGAATTTGTCAAATAAATTTTTGTTGCTATTCTAGATCATAATAAATGCTTGAAAAAATATTCAACAATCAATAAATGTTAAATAACTAATAAATAGGATAGCAGTTGAAAAGTAAGATGAAGATGGAACATGGAAGTAATATATCCTTTCTCATTCAACCCACAACTCTTGGCAAGGACGATGATATGCTTTTCGATTTTCATATTTTTGTTGAAACAATGAACCCTGATTTGAATTATTTTTCTTTTATTAAGGTGTAGTCAATAATGTCAAACAAGCTATTTTCCTTTCATCTTTACTCATTTCAAGTATTTTCTTTAAGGGATTTATAAGAGTTATGTCGTAAGAAAAATGATTGTGTAATTTTATAGAGATTCATTTTGCGTGTCTTAATTTTTATTTATTTTTTTATTTTAAAAATTATGAATCCCACAAAATATTATGTGTGTAGAAAACTTTGTTGTGTCATGTTAAAGTACAAAAAGAAAAGCCTTTCTTTAATTTTCACTAATATATAGTTTCTGAAGTGACTGATGGTGACGTCAGTATATTTACTGTTACATCATGTATTAATTGCAGCCCGTTTGTTAGGTTGTGTATCTTAGGCTCCCAAAATCATGATCAGGGCATCTAATTTACCCTAATATTAAAATAATAACTCTTACACTTTTTTTTAATCGTTGATTTGATTTATATTATTATATATCATATTTTCCAGTTTGGCTAAACTCGTTTAGTCAAAACCATGATGGTGGTAACTGAATTTGACAGGGGTAAATTTTATCTATAGATAAAGTGTGTGTCATTTTAAAGGATGTAAAGTTGTGTCATTTTAAGAGAGAGAAAAAGATAGATAAAGGAGGAGAGAGTTGACAAAAAAAATAAAAATGTGAGTCCACCTCTTTGTAAGAGTGAAAGGATATAAATTGTATCATTTAAAATGATAAACATTTATCCCTTTATCTATATGTAAGAATTTAAATTTTATTAACAGCACATTGTGAAAAGGACCATGCCATTAGGCGGTTGAATGGAAACCGTAAATACAGGGTGATTGATCATTGTGCAGTTGAATGGGAACCGTATATACAGGGTGACTGACCACCTGTATTTAAAGTTTTTCAATCACTCTGCTCCCTTTTCAAACTCTTAATTTTAAATTTTTTATCAAAATTATATATCAATTTGATTTTATTTGACCACGTTCACCATTATTTACTGGAGTAATTGGGAAGTATTCGAATAAGTTAGCCAAGTGGTACAACTTAAATTTGAGTCTACGAATATCTTTTATTCAAACCACGATCTAAGGCCTAATAATAATATATATATATATATATATATATGGGATATGATCCTTTAACAGCAGTGTCAAAATTCGAAATTTGAAACCAAATCCCAACCGTTGATTTTCGTCAATCAACGGTTATAATTTATTGGGAATTACACTTATTAATTAATCATTAATTGCCAGTAAATGATAATCATTGATTGGTAGAAATCAACGGTTAGAATTTGGTGTCAAATTTCAAAATTTTACACCGGTGTCAATGGATTCTATATATATATATATATATATATAGGGGCAGGATTATCTTACACCGGTGTAAGAATAAGAACTCTTGCACCAAATCTTAACCATTGATTTTCTGCATCTAACGGTTAAGATTTATTAGGTCTCACTCATTAATTAATTTTTAATTCCCAATAAATCTCAACCGTTGAATGCACGGCAATCAACAATTGAGATTTAGTGTAAGAGTTGTTATTCTTACACCGGTGTAAGTTTATATATATATATATATATATATATATATATATATATATATATATATATATGGACTTGGAATGAGTGTCTACAATGGACTTAAAATGAGTGTTTGTGGGTCCAAAATAATTAAGGGCAATCATTATTCAATACAATGTATCAAAATATGATTTTTTGGTGATTTTCAATATGACCGGTTAAATTTGATTTTTTTTTTTTATCAATTCATGCTTATTATATCATGCACACACATATTTGAACTTCGTATATGGACTCAAGGTATAAAATAATTGAGAACAATCTCCATCCTAACTCTTTATACCCTAAATTAAATTTACAAAATTAAATTTCATGTACGTATTTATGTCCATATGACATTGCTTTTAAAGATTTATGTCCATTTACTTTGTCATTCCCAAAACCCATTAAACTTCCAAAGTCCATACCATTTTAGGGTATAAATAGTGATGTGCCGTCAGCACATAAGTAAATTCAAGCCAAAAAGAGAAAAATAATGAACTATTCCTCATTAAAAATGCAACATTTCTTATTAATCCTTAAATTCCAAATTCAAGAGTGTTTAACTGATTCTATGCTCATTTTGCAGGAAAAACAAACAAATCTGGAAGGAAAATGAGGATTAGCCAAAGTGAAGATCCACGCTCACAGCGTGGAAATGATGCTGATAGCGTGAGAATACAGTAAGACCCACGCTAACAGCGTGGAAATGACGCTCATGGTGTGAAGGATCAGAAGCATCCACGCTCACAACGTGAGATTGACGCTGAGAGCGTGGAAAGTCAGAGGCATCCACGCTCATAGCGTGGAACTGACGCTGATAGCGTCAGTTGTGGAAGCCACAACCGTGCTTTCAAGGGGCAAATTTGGAAAAAGAAAAAAAAGGGTCTTTATAAATAAGAAGGTTGCATTTCTGAAGAGGATACAAGTTTTTGACCTACAAGAGGCCGTCGCTGTGGAGAAGAAGCTGTTCTTCGTTCTTCCTTGATCATTCTGTAATTTATTTTCTTGTTGAATTTTATTTGTGATCAGCTATGAATATGGTTGACTAGATCTTAGTATTGTGGTAAGGGTCACAACCCTGAATGTGAACCCCTTGTAGTTTGGATCTGATTTATATATGTTTATCTTTCTGCATCTATTTTCCTTTTCTCTTCATCTCATTGTTCTTTTAGATCTGATCATTCTAACAGATCACTAGGGTTAGGATTCACAATAGGAATATTGGGATCCTAGTTCCCGAACAGGAGGAAAATAGCTGTTCATGTAGACACTAGGGATAGGCTACATGAACTGCAAACGCGAAAGATTCACCGAATTGTATGTTTAACCTGAAAAGGAATCTCTAAGGACTTAGGGTTCTAATAAGGTTAATAAGGTTAAGATCCCTAAGGAATTAGGGTTTAACCGATTAAATAAAAGATGGTGAATCATTTGATCAAAGGGTAATTCATATGTAAATTTACATTCAGATTACAAGGTGGGGATCAAACAGGTGTTCGTACTCTTACCGCAATCTTTTTACAATTGTTTTTCAAAACCCTAATTTTATACGATTTGTTCGTCCGTCTTTCAGAAAACCCAAAAATACGCAATTTACATTTTAGTTACTTCTCATTTTAAATCAACAACATTTGCTACCTCTTCTGATCCGTTCAATTTAAGGGGACTGGTTACTGTAGTATTTGGTCTACAATCCCTGTGGAGACGATAATCTACCTCATCACTTTTATTACTTGGAACGATCGGTATACTTGCCGAGTTCGCAACAAATAGCTTGAATGAGACCGTCCTCAATTGTTTTGGACCTGTAAATACTCATTGCAAGTCCACTTATACATGTTCAATATATTAAAATTTTGTTTGAATAAGATATATTCGTAGATCCAGATTTTAGTTGCCAACTTGGCTAATTTACTAGAGTAATTGAGTCACTTACCGAGTAAATGACAATCAACATGGTCTAACAGATACAAATTAATATATAATTTGAGAAAAGGGGAAATGTGGTAATTTTTTAAATAAAAAAGGGTAAAAGAGTCGATAAGCCAAAAAAGTGAAATTAATCGGGCTTAAGTCACGGAGGAAGATCATGTTATTGAATTTAGTATAAATATTTGGGATATCTTATGTTTCTTTGCAAAATAGAGTGGGCGGCATTTTAGTTTATAAGTCAAGTTGATAATAATACCTAACATTACATGAAAGAAAAAACATTTTCTGGTACAACGAAAAAAAGAGTTACGTCAACCATATATAATCCTACACTTTTTTGGGGGGGCTAAATTGTAAAATTCTCAAATTTATGTTTTTTTTTATTTAAAAATGTAAATCACATATATGAATTTGCTAAAATTTCATGTAGGAAATATGGATATAGAAAGAAAATATTAAATTATATATTAAAAAATATAACATAAAACCAGTAAAGTGATATTTACTTAATAATTTGAATTTTTAGATGAGATGATCATTTAATATTGTATTAAAATTTTTAGGTGAAATAATTATTTAACCCAATCCACTCTACAAGTTTGAGAGGCTCTTCATGAACGAATGTGATAGAAAAGTCTTAAATGAAATCATTAAAATAGTCTTCGCTTAATAACTTGAATTTTTAGATAAAATGATTATTTAACATCCTGTTAGATAATTTTTACTGGCAAAGAAAATTTTGCAGCAAAGAAAAAAGAATTTGCAAAGGATTTAAATGGAATCATGTTCCCGGCAGCAATAGATTATATAAACTTTAAATATACTTTAGAAACGGAGAAATTATATATCTTCAACTGTCAACTATAGTTATTTATTAGGGATTAGAGTCTTCTAGAATATGTTTGCCTCTAAAATAAGTAAGTAGGAATGTATTTATTAATTTATTTGAAAAACAGTTTGATAACTTTTAAAGTTTTTATAATCTAATTATTTATATAATTTGAAAAGTGTTCTTACCTGCATCTGAGCAAGTGGTTTGAGACTGCCTATTGAGTATTGACATTAGAAAGCTCTATGTTACGCACAAATCAATCTCAGAGTAAATTCGAAGAGTCGGGTTCTGGCACAAAAGTAAATATGGCTATGGTATATTAGCATCTTCAAAAGATGAAAATAAATAAATAAATAAATCTAAAGGATATAAGTTTATCTTCGTTTAGTAACTCATCTAAAGTCTTATGGATAAGATTTTGTGTAAATTTGAAAAGTTATATTTTTTTTCTCTTATCAGTCACATCGCTGACATGTAAAGTAAAAAAAAGAGAGTAATTTTTTAAACTTACACAAAATTTTACCCATAAGATTTTATATAAGTCACTAAAAGGACACAAGCTTATATCATTTTAAAAGACATTCAGTTAATCCTTAAAAGATTACTGACTTCGATTCTTGATAATTGCAGTTTTTGAAGATAGTGAAAAGATTCAAATCCAAAATCATATTAGTCAAACCCATTAGAAATTCACCTGATTGGTATCTTAAAATTTTTGGAAAACCTGAGATTTAAGATAATGACTTGGGTGTATGCCATTCAGCTTGGGCTCAGAGGAGATAAGGGTCCGAGAGCAATGTTAAAGTAATTTATCTCAAGTGTTTATTCGATTTGGTAAAAAATAAATAATAATACATAAAAAGAATGTACTTTGTTTGAGTTTTACATTAGTATAATTATTGGATAAGAAACAATATAGGAACATTACAAAATCTGATATTTTATTACTCACTAAACCATATTTTAATAAATTTTACATTTTTATACTGAATATTTATGCAAATTAATTGACACATGGGAAAAAAATGTTTAATCCTGTATACATTAATAATCAAACAACTAACAACACAAAAAAGTTATCTTATGACTCATCTATACTTATATGGATGTAATATTCATATACATGAAACACACCTAATTTATAAGGAAATAAATTCTCTTATATCTTGTTTTAACATAATCATGTCATATGTGAAAGATGCCAATCATTCATTTGCAAACAACCCTAAGCAACTAAAGTAATAATCTTCATTTTCTTGTATTACAAATTTCTCCAATAAAATTATAACTGTTAATTTATAATTGAATGATTGAAACCATTCACATGATATGATAGTATGAAACACGACATGAAATCATCGATTCCCATAAATTTATATGCAAATAAGTTGTTAATTGTTACATTGGAAAAAGAAGTGAATTGAAACCTTTATAGTAGGAGTGTTCGTAATTTGGATTGGATCGGTTTTGGAAGCAAAATCATCCGATTCAATTCCTTCGGTTTGATCATATAATAATCCATTCGGTTTTGATTTTCGGTTTGAATTGGATCGATTTTCGATTTTTTTAAAATTCTACAATTTGTTTCATAATTATTGTGCAAATAACATCTTTTGTATATATTGGCTTTGTACTTTTTTTTTTTGAAATACAAAAGCACCAGTAAACGATAATACAATTTTTTTTTTGGACAATGATGCGATACAGAGCTTTACACAAATGAAAAATTTTGTTGATGTGATGTGACTAGATTTTTTCTTGGGTTTGGTTGATGGGTTAATGGGTCTTGGGTTTAAAAATTTTTGGGTTATGATTGGGGAAGACCCAAGTAGGTAGAGGAGAATTAATATATTGGATCGGTTTGGATTGGATCGGTTTTCATCAATCAATTCAAAAATCAATCTAATCCAATTAAAATTTGTAAATTTTTTTTCGATTTTTGGTTTTTTGGTTTTCGATTTATTGAGTTATCGATTTTTTGATTCGGTCACTGCCAGTGGCGGATCCAGAAAATGAATAAAGGGTGGGCACCCAATAAGTTAAGTACGTATAGATTGAGGTCTGGTATGGAACGCGACTTGCGAGCAGCTGACAGTTGGATGGGTCTGTGACGCAACTAGACCGATGATGAATGAAGAAACAAATGTTCCAACTTCCAATAACGAAGATTGAGGTTTGAGAGGAGATGAATCAGTATGTAGATGCAAATGATGGGTCTGGAATAGAGACATCTGCTGTTAGGTGTTAGGTTTGGATAATGAAGGTGGAGGAGAAAAAAAAACTCATGGAAAAATAAAATAGAAAGAGAGAAATTAAAGGGGTAGGATATCGTAACAACCAACTAAGTTACTACCTGTCTATTTCACTGTTAGATCGATTATGTTGATACAACGGTATATTTATTCCCATCTTTGTATGGTTATGATCCCAATATTTAATGTAAAAGCATTAAATATGGGGAATCATAACCATACAAAGGTGAAAATAAATATTAAATATTAAATATGGGGAATCATAACCATACAAAGATGAAAATAAATATAATCATTAGATCAGCATAATTGATCTAACGGTGAAATTGATTGGTAGTAACATAGTAACATTTGTAGTAATCATAACCATACAAAGGTGAAAATAAATATTAAATATTAAATATGGGGAATCATAACCATACAAATGTGAAAATAAATATAAAATATTAAATATGGGAAACCATAACCATACAAAGATTGATAGTAACATTTGTAGTAATCCTAATTAGTTGTTTTAATATCCTACCCCAAAATTAAATTGGAAAAACTTGAATTTTAACATAAGGGTATTTTTATATTTTTACATTATATTTTAAGGGTGGGCACTTATCCCGCTTCTCTTCTACCTAGATCCGCCTTTGGCCAGTGCACTTTGAATTAATTTGGATCGATTCATGAACAGGTGTTGTTAATACTGAATAGCCTTACAGTGAGATGGCGTCCAATTTTTGTTTGTGTTAAGACCGTTAGATATCTCTATATACATTGGTATAAGACTAATTCTCATTCGGGTCTTGGTCTTGGGCAAAAAGAAAAGATATTCTTAGTGAGGTTCAAATTTTTATACTGCAAATGAAATTTAGTTTGTGAACCAAACCAAGCGTAGTGGTTTAATCAATTAGCATCTAACGTTTCGGAAGCACTTGATGAACTTGGTTTGTGTAACAGCCCGTGTTAACCCGGATTATTAACATACTATCGTATTAAGCCACGTTTAATTAAAATGCGGAATAACTTTTTTTTTAATTCAATTTTGACGTCATTAACATTAGCCAACTTCATTACTTAATCAATTTCATAAAATACTGCCTGTATGTAAATTGCAAGACAACTAACTGAAATTCCTCATATATAGATATAATGTGAGTATCTAAAGCCACAGGATTACAACACATAGCCTGGGTCAAGATCCTGATACTTAAATTACAACTTAAAATAAAAGACGATAACAAGTCTGTGTGGCATGGACAAACCCCATGCTCACCAAATAAGGCAACAATGCCCCAATAGCAGTCTCAACATAAACTTAATAGAAAACATAAACAACAGTCAAATAATCAGCATCCATCATGTCAGCAAAATACAGATAAGTCTAACTCAGCTCTGGCCTCCTGCCACCTTAGCCCTCAACATTACTTGAACCTGAAATAAGCGTCCCCAAACGAGGGGTGAGATCTCTAAACAAGAAATCTCAGTAAGACAAGGGGTCCTCAAGGATCTTCCACCCCAAGCTCACTTACATGTGTAATATAAGTTCAAAAACAGTATTTACAATATAAGTTCCAAAACTATGCAATACAGCAGATAATCATGCCATGTGTGTTTATCAAATCTACTGGCCAGAGAAATGCAGGAATACGTCTAAACCCACATGAGTACAAGGAACACCGCTTGCACCTCACCCACAGTCTCACCATCTTGTATGTACTACATACTCAGGCTTACCGTATAGGTGGACACCACATGGATGTCATAAAAGCACATTGCATATAATAGCTGAACAACATTTCCAAAACATCAAAGCATGTAACACAGCATGCATAAACCACATCCCCATGGGACATGGTGGAACCACAAAATGGCTAAACCGAGGACACGAAAGCTTACCTTGCAAACTAGCTATCCAAGCCAAGAGTCCAACCACTCTCGAGTCCAAACACAGTAGTATCACAATCTGATATGGACCAATAATACATCATTAATTATGCATCACAAGCATATAGGTTAAAGACTATGCCTTTCCTTTACGTTTTACGTCTTAAGGCTTCCAACCAAACCATAAGCCCTTAATCATGTGATTCTGACTTAGTTTATTAATTACAGAAGTTCAACTTCCTTAATCTAGGGTCCACAAACCCCCAATAGCTTACTGTTCACACAGCACAGCTACTGTTCTGCGAAATCTCAGGATATCCGGATATTACAAGGGACATATCCGGATATGGCATATCCGGATATAACACTGACCATATCCGGATATATCATATCCGGATACCCAGTTCCCACATCCGGATATGAATATCCGGATACCATATCCGGATATGAATATCCGGATACTGATATCCGGATATCTGCTCGACAAATATCCGGATATCTCATGACAGAATGCAGTTTCTGCATTTCGTGAATATCCAGTCCAAAGATCCCACTTTTAACACATATACACGTTAAAGCATGCATCTTTAATCCATTTTAGGTTCATTATCATTATACCTTCTTGTTTACTCATTAAACATGGCCAAGACATCAACTTTAAGCCATAAATCTATGATCAAAGGTGAGGGAACTTACCCCAAGGCTAGATCAGCAACACAAGGTGCCTTTGGAGCTCCCAATGCAGCTCCTAAGTTCAGCACACCCAAGGACCCGAAAATGCTACACCAAAGGTTGGTTCTTGGCACCAAAGATTCCACCTTGGATCACAAAATTGCCAAGAACAAAGCCCCCAACTCACCACACTCCCAACCAGCACTCAAACTCAACTCACAGTGGGTGGGTGTGCAGCCAATGTAGTCTCACACCCTCACAACTCACACCACCAAGTGTTTGTAAGAAGAAGAGAAGAAAGAATCATGGAGGAAATGGTTCAAGACTCAAGAAATGGTGAAGGGGAGTCAATGAAACAGTAGTCACCCCTTCAGCCACCCAAAACTCACGTAAGAAAATAATGCAACCTAGGGTTTGGTGCCCTTAGTATGCATATAAAGCACCAATTGGTCCCTAGCGCGCAGTATTAACGTTAATAGCAACGCAAAAGATATTGATCCCAAACTTTGGAACCTAATCCTACACATTTTTATAAGATTTTTCATATTTTTATTTTATTTTTCGGAGCACCTTTCCGGTACGCGCTTTTCCATAGTCAGTATCAGTTCTGGCATCAGATTACATTATTTTGACTTGAAACTTGTTTTACAAGTCCTACATAATATTCTAGTAATTATCATGCATTCGTTATAATTTTCCGGGATACTTTTCCAGTACGCATTTATACCGGGTAGCAGAACCGGTATCTGCGTTTTTCTTCCGAAAAGCGACTTTCCGCATTTTTACTCACTCAATATAATTATTTAAGCCCAATAGTAATTATTAAGGTCAATTATGGAATCATTTCCTAATTATCGTAATTAATTCGCTAATTACCTTAGTTAGCGGTGCGGGTTCTTACATTCACCCCACCTTTTTAAGGATTTTGTCCTCAAAATCAGAAACATACCTGTCTCGAAAGTCGGGATACTGTCGGAGAAGCTCATCCTCTCGCTCCCACGTGCACTCCTCGGGACTACGCCCAGTCCACTGCACCTTGACCATCGGAATAACCTTGCTTCTAAGCTGTTTCTCGCCTCGATCGAGAATCTTGAGTGGTCCGACGGGAGTCTTTAGGTTCTCCCGAACCTCCACATCATCCGGCTGCACCACGTGCGAAGGATCTGCTATGTACCTCTGAAGCTGAGACACGTGAAACACGTCGTGGATGTTGGCTAGGTTCGGAGGTAAGGCAAGTCGATAGGTAACGGGTCCTACTCTACCAAGGATCTGGTAGGGCCCAATGAATCGCGGGCTCAACTTCCTCACTCCGAGTGCCCGTCCAACACCGGTGACAGGTGAAAGTCTCACAAACACGTGCTCACCCTCACTGAACTCCAGTGGTCGATGCTTGACATCGTAGTAGCTTTTCTGGCGATTCTGCGCCTGCTTCAACTTTTCTCTGATCATCTGGATCTGCTGGGTAGTATCTTGGACAAAGTCCAAGCCAAATAGCTCTTTATCTCCAACCTTAGACCAGCAAGTAGGAGTCTGACACCTCCTACCATACAGCGCCTCGTAGGGTGCCATGCCCAGACTAGCATGAAAACTGTTGTTGTACGAGAATTCTACCAACGGAAGGTACCTATCCCATGCAGAACCCTGCTCCAACGTGCAAGCTCTCAACATGTGCTCCAATGTCTGGATGGTCCGCTCAGTCTGTCCGTCAGTCTGAGGGTGATAGGCGGTACTCAATCTCAACTGCGTACCAAAAGCCTCCTGCAGCGCCTCCCAGAACCGAGATGTGAACTTCGGGTCCCTATCACTGATGATACTCTCGGGCACCCCGAGAAGCCTCACAATCTCGCGGACATATAGCTTGGCCAACTGCTCAGTAGTGAAGCTCACCTTCACTGGAAGAAAATGGGCAGATTTAGTCAACCTGTCCACAATGACCCAGATAGAGTCACAACCAGCCTAAGTCTTCGGCAATCCCACCACGAAGTCCATGGAAATACTCTCCCACTTCCACTGAGGAATCTCAAGAGGTTGAAGCTTACCAGACGGTTTCTGGTGCTCAATCTTCACTTTCTGACAAATAAGGCACTTGGACACGTAGACCGCTATGTCCTTCTTCATGCCCGGCCACCAAAAATTTCTCTTTAAGTCCTGGTACATTTTTGTAGCACCAGGGTGGATAGTAAATCGGCCCTTATGAGCCTCTGCCATAACCTCCTCAGTCAATGGCCCTCGAGGAATCACAATCCTCTTCTGGAACAGCAACAAACCATCCTCATTCCAAGACACACCGTCCTGGTTCTTCACATAATCTAGGCACTATCTTTGCACTTGCGCCTCTTTAATCTTTTCCATCAGCTCATTAATCACTTCTGTTGTTTCCATCTCAAGTAGTGCGCCCCCAAACAAGGAGTTCACTCGCAAGTCTCTGAACTTTTCAATCACCTCGTAGTCGGTCATCATCAAGCTGGATAAGCTCACGGATTTCCGACTCAAAGCATCGGCTACCACATTGGCCTTGCCAGGGTGGTACCTCAGCTCAAAATCGTAGTCCTTCAAGAACTCCATCAATCTCCGCTGTCTCATGTTCAACTCCTTATGGTCAAACAGATATTTCAGACTCTTGTGGTCACTGAATACAACAAACTTCATGCCAAACAGGTAATGCCTCCAAATCTTGAAAGCAAAAATAATGGCTGCCAACTCCAAGTCGTGAGTCGGGTAGTTCTCCTCATGAGGTTTCAATTGTCTTGAAGCATAAGCAACAGCTTTCCCTTTCTGCATCAATGATGCTCTCCGGCAAGTGTACCGATCGCACAAGTAATAAAGTGATAAATAAAGTTCGTCTCCACAGGGATTGTCTAATATCAATTAAACTTTTTCTCAAAGAATGGAAAAATCCAAATAGGGTTTGTGTGACAAATATTGTCAAATTGAGTGAAATTAAAAATAAAGACTTGTTTTTGTGTTTTTAGATTGAAAAATAAAACAATAAAATTGAAAATTGATTTGTAGAAAAATATGAGAAAAGCATTGTAGCCAGGGTTCATTCACCAAATGATTCCCGCTTTTTACTCCGGATTGATTTACAATAATTATTTATATAATCACTCAGATAAATTATCATCTAAAAATATTTAGTAGTTAACCCTCAATTCCTTGCAGGGTTAACCCTTTAATCCCATGAGAAACCCCAATTCCTTGCAATGTTTCTCATGGGATCAAGCAATGGACGCGATAATTTAAGCATCTGCAATCGTATATACGTCTATTCCTAGCACGTATACAGATTGTTATCTTACCCCCTTTCTAGATCAAAACCCCAATATTCCTATCTAGGGTTTTGATCCACAGAATATCCCCAACTATCCGATTGATCAACTCTAACAAAGAGAATATAAAATTCGCACAGAGTAAAGATAAAGATAATTATATAAATTAAAAACCACAAACCAATCCTTCATGTCAAGGGTTCACATATGGATCGTGACCCTGACTATAATAAAAATGATCTAGCCGATCAACATACTGATCGCTGATCTAAAATTCAACATAAAATTAAAACAAAAGATAAAGAAATACTAGATGTAGATGAAGAACGAAGAACAACTCCAGTGCCCTTCTCCTCCAATCTCCAGATCTGCCTCTTAACCCTGTATCTGTGTTCTTTCTTTTTTCTTTTTTTTCTGATCTGCCAAGTCTGCTGACCTAATTAAGCAAATGTCACTTTTATAATATTCTTTTCTACTTCCAAAAATACCCTCAGAAAACACGGAGATCTGTTCCCGCAAACCGGCGCTAGTTGGCGCCGAATTGGCGCAAGTTTGCGCCACTCCTCCTCTTGGCGCTGGGTGGCGCCACTCTTCACAACAAATGGCGCTAGTTAGCGCCAATTTCACTTTTTTTGGGCGCTAACTAGCGCCAACTTTTATTCCTTTTAGGTGCTAGCTAGCGCCAATGCACTGACTTACGGCGCTAGCTTGCGCCATTTCCTTCGTAAATGGGCGCTAGGTTGCGCCAACCTTCTGTGTTATTGCGCTGAGGAGCGCCACTTTCTTCATGAGTGGGCGCTAGGTTGCGCCAAGGTTCTATCTTATTGCGCTGCCTCGCGCCACTTTGGTGCTGCCTCGCGCCACTTTGATGCCTTCGCTGCAAAGTTCGTAATCTGGTGCGGTTTTGCGTCAGTTTGGTGCCGACCCGCGCCATGCTTGGAACTCATAGTGTGGTACAACCGTGTAAAATTGCATTAACAGGTTTTTTTTATAATTCTTCACTTATTTTCCCTGTAAAAATACAATTAAAAGGTGAATATTATTAACATTCAAAGAATCAATATAATTAGCAAATATGTATTTAATTTGCTCTCTTATGACTCAATTCTTGTCAATTTTATCACAGAAAAATCACACTTGCCAGAGGCACATCAAACCATTCCCAGATTTAACTGTTGCTGTCCCCAGCAATGTAAAAGACTTAATCCAGGAAATATTCACTTAATCCAACATAACAATCATAGTCACTCTGAGACTCAATATGCCATGCATGCCTGACTCAATATCATGAACTTCCAATAATGCCATCAGCTTTTTAAATATACAAGTCTACATTGATTACCCCTCACACAGATAAATAATGTTCACTCAACATTCAGTGTCTAAGGGTATCATGAGCACTCAATTACTCAAAGCTATAACACTTCCATATGCTTGATTATATTCTAAAAAATTCTTGAAATTGAAGAATCAAACACATGCATCAATTGATCAAAAGGACTTCACAGGTTGTAACTTGGCCGGGGTAATAGGTAGGAAAATTTGGATAGTAGCTCAAACAACCAAGAGATTGAAAACTGATATTATTTCATTTTTAACAATTTCAACTCAATTGTTTTGCTCCACTAACATTCCCACAAAATTTCGGGAATTCATTCCTTCCTGCCACCTTTTACTCTTTTCCTTTTTCTTGCTTTCTTTTCTTTATCTCTTTTTTTCCCTTAATTACTTGACCATTGTGGAGCTTACCTCAATTTCTTTATTTTATTTTCAACACATTCAATGATTCAATCTCAATCAAGGTAAGTTATGAAAAAATGGTATAGGCTAAGCCATCAATCAGGCCACAGGTCATTTATCAAGAATTAAGTTCAGGCTCAAAGGGCTAGCAAGGGAAAATCTCATACAGGTAGGTTATTTTGGCCAATAGCAAATAAGAACAAAATGCCTTTATCATATCAATCAATGCATGCATAATAGAGAAACAAATCAAGTTCTAGAGTATTACAACAGTGAGGCCTCTCAACAAAGATTTTAGTGTTTAGGCTCAAAACCTCACAGCTATGGTATCAATGCATATTCTAGAAAATTGACCTCAGACATTATCAGAATTTCACAATATTAATTCAGACAAACGAGCAATCATGCAATCTAATTATGCCTATGCAATGTTATGTCAGAAAGTCATACAATATATTCCAAGAATTTAATCATGTACATTAACAAGATGAGCACTTTAAACCTGAGATTTGTTCAAAACACACATTTTTTTTATAAATTTTTTTTATTTTTTTTTAATATAACACAAAATAACTATAAAAATAACTAAAAAAATAAAAGAGTTAGAATATCTCCCCTGATCGAAGAATTGAAGTTCTAAGGTGCAAGCCAACCATTCCCGGATTTAGAGCATTGCTGTCCTCAGCAATAATTAGACCACAAGAATGAATGAAAACCTGCACAATAGAACAAACAGTGGCATATAGAAGAAACTATAATGCACACATTAAAACATCCGAATGTTTGAGGAATAATCTAACACAAAGAAAATAATTGACCCTAACTACAACCTATGGTCATAATCAAAATAGCAAATTTACGAAACAGAAAAATTAAGCTAAAATACAATATATCTCCATCCGCAAGGAGACATCAATCGTCCTCATCTTCAGAATCTTCCGTTGCCATCCTTCGAGCATCTTGGAATGGATCAGGAGCAGGACGATACAGCTCTGGGTCCATAAATGGCTGTGAAGGCATGGGAACATCAGCTGGAGCCGGAGCAGGATAAGGATTTTGATACACAAAAGGAGGAGGAACTTCTGGATACACAGGTCGGAATGTCTCAAATGGCACAGTAGGATATGCATGCTCCAGGAATTGCTGAAAATACTCTCCCTGCATAAGAAGTTTCTCATTCTGAACAGAGATACGCTTGAACTGCTGCTGATTCTGAATAAACATGTGTGAAAGCTGCTGTTGCATCTCATAAAAATCATAAGCAGGAGGAGGTCCTTGTGTAGTAACTGGAGTAGCATGAGCATAATGTGCTTCTGAAGCATCCGACACAGGTACCTGAGGTAGAATAGCCATATGTGGAACACGTGGAGAAGGAGGCCTACCAGCTTTGCGGCCTCTACTTCTGAAATCAACCTCAGATTTATTACAGTGGTCTATGTATGTGTCCAGAGTCAATGTAGATGCAGGTCTAATATCAAACTCCTCATCTTCAGGAATAAGCACACCGGCCCGAATACACAAATTTGAAATGAGGGAAGCCAAACCCAGACGCTCTTTTTGCCTACTCCTTGTTACCATATGGCAAATTCTATCTGATAATGTGGCAGAAATATGCAATCTTTCTTCCCCAATAAGTATATATAAGAGAGATTCCTTCTCAATATTCACATCTGACAGATTAGAGGAGGGCAAGATGTTAGCATTCACAAAACAATGCCAGAAACGGCATTCACCAGTCAGGTGTGACATGCGTAACTTTTCTGGAATTCCCCCATGTTTAGTTTCCCATTCTGAGAATGGTTGAGTTATCCTTGTCCGCACCATCTCAGTTAATTGAGGAAATTCCTCCGGATACTGCCTGCGTCCCATAATAGGCAACATGCGATTATAAAGATTAACATAATCGCAAGTCGTAGAAGAGTGGAAACTTGTTTGCAGGAATACCTCAATGGTAGCTGAATCAAAGGGAACTGCAACTCCCCTTACCCAAGAAGTCCTGGTTCTGTGTAATTCCTCCAAATCAGCATTTGCATAGAACTCCTTCACAATTGAGCTGG
>JAVKPL010011838.1:0-55190 GCA_032173675.1 Gastrolobium villosum | reverse complement strand
GTGTGGTGCCTTGGTTCAGTTACATATTGTTAGGCCATAGAGAGCCTTATCCAACTTGCAAACTAGCTGTTTATCATCAGACTCGAAACCTGGAGGCTGTTGCATAAAAACATCTTCAACCAAATCACCATTAAGAAAGGCATTATTGATGTCCAGCTGTCTCAAAGTCCAGCCATGAGTGAGGGCCAGAGTGAGCATGATCCTCACGGTTACTGGCTTGACAACAGGAGAAAAGGTTTCAGTATAATCAAAACCTTCTTGTTGATGAAAGCCTTTAGCAACTAATCTGGCCTTGTACTTATTTATAGTCCCATCTGGATTTTCTTTGACTTTAAAGACCCACTTGCAACCAATGATTTTTCTGCCTGCAGGAGGAGATACCAGATGCCAAGTTTTGTTCACTTGTAAAGCTGTGAATTCAGCTTGCATAGCCTGCAACCAGTGAGGAGAGGCCAAGGCTTGTTTAACAGTAGTGGGTTCCATGTGAGTAAGAAGAACAAGAGACCTGGCTAAGGACTTAGATCTAGTAATAATAGACTGAGAAGATGAAGGAGGACTGACAGAAGTGGAAGGTTGATAATCAGAACTAGAAGGTGGTAAAAGAGAAGAGGAAGAAGTGGAGAAATCAGATGGAAAACTTGAAGACATGACAGGAGTAGAGGGTGAAGACATAGGTGATGGTAAAGTGTCAAGATTGTGAGAGAAGAAGCAGCACCCACAGGGAAACCAAGGGGATCAGGAGTACCAGAATGGACAGCTGAACCATGATCAGGAAGAACAACTGTATCAGGATGAACAACAAGATCATGAGCAGGAGGAGCAGTGGAATCAGATTGAGCTGCTGTTGCATCGGTTACTGTCTTATTGATATTGGGAGAAGAATGGTGTTGATGAAGATTGTATCTTGGCAAAACAGAAAGAGGAAGTGAGGGAGTGGGAGAAGAGACAGAGGTGACAGACTTAGGATGCCACAAGGGAAAGGGAAATTTACTTTCATTAAACAGAACATCTTTGGAAATAAAGATTCGACTAGCAGGATTTTGACATAGATAACCTTTATGTTTTGTAGCATAGCCAAGAAACAGACATTCTTGAGACCTGAACTCTAGTTTGTGGTTATTGTAAGGTCTAAGGAAGGGAAAGCAAGCACAACCAAAGATTTTGAGAAACTTGTAATCTGGAATAGCATTGAATAGAAGTGTGTAGGGAACCTGAAAGTTTAGAGAAGCAGTAGGTAGCCTATTAATAAGATAAACGGCTGAGGTGAAAGCATAATCCCAGTATTGCATGGGAAGAGAGGCTGAAGATAGCATTGTCAACCCAGTGTCAACAATATGCCTGTGTTTGCGTTCAACAACACCATTTTGATGGTGAGTGTGAGGACAAACAATTCTGTGATTTATACCATGAAGAAGTAAATATTGTGTGAAGACTCTGAATTCCCCACCCCAATCAGTTTGAATGGCTTTAAGAGGCATTTGAAATTGAGTGGTGATTAAGGAATGAAAATTCTTGAAAGTTTGAAAAGCATCAGATTTTTGTTTTAAGGGATATATCCATGTAAACCTTGTGTGTGCATCGACAAAAGAGATATAGTATAAGTATCCCATGACAGAAGGCATTGGGGCAGGTCCCCACAAATCACTATAAATGAGTTCAAAAGGCTTGTGATAAACTGTGAGGGAAGGATGTGATGGTAGACGATGGGACTTACCAATGCAACAAGCAGCACAAAAATCATCAACTGTTTTATTAGGAATAGTGATATTACAGACTCGAAGAACAGAATTAAGAGCATCTTTGTGTGGATGTCCTAGTCGACAATGCCACATAGAGTACACAGAATTAGCAACTGCATAAGGCTGCTCATTTGCTATTGACCTATTGTTATTACAAGTAGTAGACACATTATTAGCAACTGCTATGTTACAGACAGGTGATATGAAACTTGAAGATGAAGACACATGCTGAGTTGGGCTTGACTGAAGATTTATGTTGTCAAACTTATAGAGGCCACTTGAGTCAAGAGTGCCTTCAAGTAAAACCTTGTGTGACTCCTGAGATTTAACAAGACAAAAAGTAGGATGAAATTCAAAGTAGACAGAATTATCTTGCGCAAATTGACTAACACTAACAAGATTTTTCATAATTGAAGGCACAAGCAAGAGATTTTTCAGATGTAGATGTGTGTGAGGATCAAGTGGGGAAGGAAAAGAGAGGAACCAACTGCTGCAACAGGCAAACCTTGTCCATTTCCTATCATAATCTGGTCTGTACCACTGAGTTGCTGGCTTTGAATTAAATTTGAGGGATTGGACGTAACATGATGTGTAGCTCCTGAGTCTGGATACCATTCCATAGCAGGAGAGGCTGCATGAGCAGCAACCATAGCTTGTGGCTGCATATGCTGAGGTCTAATATACTGAAGAGAACGACCATGTTGAGGCAGGTTACTCATCTGACCTTGTTGAGGAAACATCTGTAAAGCATTAACAGGAGATGGAAGAGTAGGAACAAAATTGTCATCATATCGATACCAACATGTATGGACATCATGACCAAATTTGTAGCACAATTGACACTGCACATTTGATCGACCTCCATAGCGTCCTCTACCTCTGAAAATACGTCCACCATAGCGTCCTCGACCTCTGTTTGAGAAATATGATCGTCCTGAGTGATCTGAGTTAAGAGAGCCAGTTCTCTGTTCCTGATTGTGAGATTTAGCTAGAAGAATATTATTGTTAACTGCATTATTATCAGTAGAATCCTGTTTCTCTACTTCATTGACATGTTGCGTCAGATTAACAGCTGCTGTGTCTGAAAATAGAGTTTCAGATTGTTTAGCAAGGATTTGCTCATGTGTAAGCAATTGTATGCTAAGATCCTCGATAGAATAAGGATTTTCACGTCCATGAACAGTAGCAATAAAAGCAACATATTCAGACGGTAAACCTCCAAGGACAATGTCAGTTCGTTCTTCATCACTGATTGGACTTCCTATTGCTTTGAGTGAATCACAGATACCTTTAATACGGGAGAGAAATTCTTTTGCTGTTTTTGAACCTTTCTTGATCGAGTGCAACTCCGAACGCAAGAGTCTTGACTTAGATTTCATCATGCCTTGAAACAGCTTGTGAATCTTGTCCCAAGCTTCGTGTGAATATTTTACTCCAAGGATCTCATTCACGATTGATTCAGAGATTGTTGAGAGTAACCATGACAGGAGCATTGAATCCTGAGTTATCCAATCCACATACGCTTGATTCTGTATTCCATTAAGTCGATCTTCTTCAGAATGAAACTGAAGTGGAATTCTTGGATTTACAAGGAAACGATGCATTTGATGAGAGGTAATGATCGGTTCAACTATTTGATTCCAAAACAAATAGTTTTCTTCAGTTAGCTTCACTGCAATCTGTTGATTGAACAACTGTGGAATTTTGAACTCCATAGCTCGATCTTCTACATTCGACTTTGCTGCTTGTTGAGAAGAATTAAAGAGAACTTGTTGAGAGGAATCTGATGCGGAAGTCATGATGAACTACACTATGAATCAGGCCTTCAGGAAGAAGGCTCTGATACCATAATAAAGTTCAATGAACTTTGTAGATGAATAAGAGAGTGAGTGAAAATGGAGAGGAAGAGAAGAGATTCCATAGTGATAATGAAAGGTTTATTCTCTGTACATTTACAATGACAACACAACCACTTATATAGAGGAAAGTATAACAAACCTATAACAAACTTACAACAAACTCTAACAATATAACAAACCTATAACAAACCTACAACAAACTCTAACAAACCTATAACAAACTAACATGAAAAGCAAGGTGTAACAAACACCACAACAGACTAAGGAGAAGCTACATGATAATATATAATTATTCAAATATTCAGATTTTATAATATAAATGTAAATAAAAATAATTTTTCATTTTTCATATCAAATTTCATAACAAAAAAAAATTAATTTATATATTATTTTTCATATTTAGTTAATAAAATAAGATTCAGAGTAAGAAAAGTGTCAAATACATGTCAAAAAATTGACCACTTGTCGGGGCATTGATTACATGTCTCAAAATATTGACAGCATATCAAACATGTGTCGGAGCGTATCGGCATTTGTCACGTGTCTCACACGCATTTTTAAAAGAAATTGCGTGTCCGTGACTCAGAGATATAAAAATATCTTTCAAAAATGTTGATTTGGTAAGATTAGAGGATAATTCTTTTTTGCTTTTAGAAAAAGATGAAGATAATGTAATTCGTTGTTGAAATAGTTGAGTCAATATAGAAAAAGAAGCGCCATCTTTTTGGGAAATGGGAATCCAAACAAATTTAAGAGGTGGTTGATTTTTTTAGTTTTCTGTAGTTTGGTATTTATATTTGTGATTATAATTCTTTTTCTTTTTGAAATATGTAAAGGAAATAATTTTAAAAAAACATTCTAATATTTTGACCATTTTCCTCATACAATTTTGAAAACAGAAAATAAAATTATATCTAATAAAAAACTGGACAAAACTTTATACGCTGCCAAAATATGATCATTAAATAGCGTTAATCAATGTACAAAGAAAAATAGCGTAAAAATACAACAATATAAATTTGAATTGTATTTATATTGAATAAAATATATTTATTTTATTTTATAATTCCTTAAATTTGAAAATTATCCAAAGATATAGGATCAACCTATCTATTGTGGTTTGTGGTTTATCACATCAGTGGATGTATGATTTGCAAAAGATACTCACTCCTCGGGTGATTCTAACATGTGAATCTAGTTCTATTAAATTTAGGGTTTATCATCTATACATAAAAATTTTTCTACACACACAATATGTTATGGGCCCGCAACAAAAAAAAAATAAAAAACTTTGGCACGCAAAACGAATCTCTATAACATAACACAATCACTTTTTCTACGACATAACACTTATAAAACCCTTAAATTTAATATCATGATCAAAAACCATTATTTATCATTAGTTTGCTGAAAAATCACTAATCAATTAATTCAGCAGACAAAGCATATTGATGGTCCCAATTTCCTTTATTATTTTGAATAAACTTCCGTAGTTAACTAAATCAACAAGAAACGTGCTTAAAGCTAATATTTTAAAGCCCATTATTGTGGTGTCTTTCAAAAGTAATTTCACATCAAGCATTCAATCAGAAGTGAACTTGGGGAGCAAAAGTGAAAGCATGGATCATTTGGATTCATTACATGAATTAATCATGGTTGGGAGAGATCTCAACAACACAAATTTTTTCGATCAATTAAAGTGGTTGAAGACATTATTGGTGAATAATGAACCGACAGAAGTAATCGTCCTTTCTAAGTAATATACAATACACCTTAAAAAAAAAAACAAAAAAAAAAACAAAGGAGTAATGATAGTGTTGTATTCTCTACATAAACTCAAGTAAGAAATTGACACAAGGATATTTACGTTCATGCATCTCTTCCTCGAACGCAGGTACTCCAACATTTATAAACTTCAGACTTTGGAGAGGAGGCCCATGATTGAGGATCTAAAACCCATGTCACTATTCTATACCACACTATTTAAAGGGAATTCTGCACTTTGATCTCCAATTTAATTTTTCTAAAACTAACATTCTTAACTATTAATTTGATAGTACATATGAAAAAGACAAAATTGCAAATACTTATTACTATTATTCGTTTAAATGTTTAAAGATAATTATAAAACGGATAAAGTTATAAATATTTCTTACTCTATTTAAAATTGTCTTTGAACATTTCTTATTTTTCACTATTTGCCGCTGTAATTTACTTCGAACATTTTTTGTTCAACAAAATAAAAATGGAAAAAAGTATCTAATGTTACTTTAGATAATTTTATCTAATGTCCATCAAAACGACGTCATTTTGGGCTTAAAAAATTAAAAAATTAGAATGATAAAGACTATTATAATTCTGAAATAAATTAAAATTATGAAAACACCATGATTTTTGTCCCAAAAACGACGTCGTTTCGATGAATATTAGATAAAATTATCTAAAGTAACTTTAGAAAAAACAAACTGAAATAAAAAAGCACAATTGACATAAATATGCTAAAAAGACTGAAGATTAAAGAAGACTCCCCAATAACTGAAAAGAGAAAGTTAAAATATATTGCTAAATTTAGATTTTCCGTAAAATGCGAACCTGGCGCACATGTATTCCGTGAAAAGAAACAAAAAAAAAAAGAAAAAAAAAAAGAGCAAAAAATACTCATATGGTATGGTAACTGAAATGCAGTGAAGCTGCCATACATATATGTGTGCCCCCACTTGAACCATCCACAGGACCACAGCGATGGCCACCAAACAATGGGACCCTTATGAACTGGGGGTGGCATGGCAACCATTGCCAATTCCCAACGACATCATCCATCATTTCATTACCATAACTACCTCAAAACCATGAATAAAACAAGACGCATAACGACAATAATTTACACATGCTAATTGTTTTGACCGAATCAGAATCACATGCTTCCATATACTTGAAAATCCCTTGAGCCATAAGACGACTGTTTTGGCTGTTAAACGTGATTAATACTAAAGAAATCCCAACTCGGGAGCATCTGTGTGCATATGTACATAAGTACATTTAGGACAAATATAAAATGTAAATTTTCGGATAATCCAAGGCAAATTATGTTCGCATAAAGTCTTCGGATACCAGTATCTGCCTAAACAATGTGGTACCTAAGGAATTGGTCCCTACAGTTCCCTTTTTCTTTTTCGGTAATTTCTCTGTAGTTACTTTCGAATTGCTGGGGATGCAATTATGAATCTAATGAACCATGATTTTCAAACATTTTTATTATTATCTTAATATAAAAAATAGTTTGTGTGTATTGTGGACCGGAGATATATCCTTATCGGGGTACCTAGTGTTAGGAATTAGGATTATGGTAAACACTTAATATCAGAGTGAGGTTACAGAGCTAGCAATTTCTTCTCTACAGTCACACAGGACTAACCATTTGGATTTAACAACATGATGTTGGTATTAATGTGTAACCCCTCATGTCCGCCGACAGCTGAACATGAGACTTCATATTTAAATAAATAAACAATCAAATGGATGAAGAAATAAAATTGCGTCCCCCACTAAAATTAATAATAATTCCTTAATACCGAACTGAACATTTTTAACGGGTAGAGCAATAGAGAAAAGTGGCGTGTCATGTTTAATTATGGTTCATGAGGTTGCCACTGCAATTAATAAAGTTGGAATCAGCTGCAACAATTTGTAAGCATGTGTTGACATTAGTAAGAAATTGCAAATAATACCTCATGATTAGAAGTGACTAGACCAATGAGAAGATGACGACGATAGGGTACTATTGGTTGGGCCAACTTCAGGGAAATGTTTTATATACTAACAATGATGATTTACCAACATGATGTTGGTATTAATGTGTAACCCCTCATGTCCGCCCGGTCAAGCCGGTGAACATGACCCGGTCTTCATATTTAAAAAAATAACCAAAATTATTTCATTTTGTCAAAAAAATGTAGAACTCATTTTAATTATTTTTAATTTTATTCCTAATATACTTTTCTAACACCTTAATTTCAGCTTCCAATATGAACAAAAATTTTTTTCTACATGTCATTTTTAATGTAACTGAACTTGAAAAATATGAGTTCAATGTCATGGCGTTCATGATTCTGAGTTGAAATTTAAATTGACATAGAAATAGTATACATTTTTATTTATATATGCTTCATGTTTTTGAGCTTATTTAATAAACCTTGTTTAATTCATTTTAGATAAGGAAAATATAATTGAATTTATATGTTCATATTTAAATATATTTTTATATATCTCTATATATAGAAGTGACTAGACCAATGAGAAGATCCGACCAATGACTCAGTACCCTGACTGGGTCAATGCCCGGGCCGGGTTTAATAACACTGTTTCAGGATCACCCAATGATTTAATGCTCCCTCTCACAATATTATTTTTTTCTTTCCCTTCTTACCCATGTTATTTTTCCTCTTTTTCAATCTTACTCTCCCATTATACTAAGGGACCACTTAAAAAATGGTGATCCCGGACCACAATAAATTCTCTCCAACTTGCGGCCAAGCCTAAAATAAAGGATATATCTCATATGCTGCGAGAAGAGGTAGCAAAATGGGCGCATCGTCCCGCCAAAAAATGAGCTAGCTCGTCTTATCCCACTTTTGAGAGTAGATTGAAAAACTCAATCCGTCAACGCAAACCTATTTTATGCTAGCCCACTTTTAGCACTAATGAATTTGCACAAGTGTAATACCTCATGATTAAAAATAAACATCTCGCCTTGCCATTAACCCTTCAAAAAACAAACTAACTCATTTCACCTACTTTTAAGAGTGAGCTGAAAAACTCGGCCCACCGCCCCAAACCTATTTTACACCCACCCACTTTTAGCACTAATGAATTTACTGGAGTGTATCATCATGGTACAATTCCCCATCTTCATGTCCTCGTCTCATAAACGCACCCTAAAAAACGGTGGGTCTATAATATGTATGCACATTTGTTCAAGTATGCAATAACAGGGATCTGAGAAATATATTTTGTGGATAGTTGAGTGGGCTTTCAGAAGAAGTAACCTAATCGTCAAAAAAGCAGAGTTTGAGTAGAAGCTTGGTAAAGTATGAGGACTAATTGGTTGGCTCCATATACACACCTTTTGAGTTGTTGTGATGGGAAAAGCATCTATCTAATCTAGAATAACGTAAACAATGATAACAACATTGAAAAATAACCTCTTGACCTTTCTAATACGACTTATTATAACGGATGTCCAATAATGTTAATATGTTATTATGAAATTGTTTGAAACAACTTTGCGTATACATCAATTCTCAATGCAGCATTTATGCATGGTTTCCATTTTCCATCTATCAAACCAGCGTCTCTTGAGCAACTTCTTTTGGTTGGCTGTTTTGTTCTAAACTTGTTTCTATGGTCAAACTTTAAGTATTGAATGTTGATGCTGCCCTTAAGCTTCCCTTAACTTTATGATAGTGTAAAATAACATATCCTTGTCAAACTTAAAATGAAGACATCATTTCTAACGAAAAGTAATATGTAATAAAGAAAGAAAAAGTGACCCCAAAAAAAGAGCAACTTCATTTCCAATTCCGTGGATGCATCCTTGTAAATTCAAAAGGGTAAAAAATGAAGTCTTTTTTTTCCCTTTATTCCTTTCTACTTCGATGGTGTTTGGTAACAAGAATCTGGGAAACATTCAATTGCAAGCTATCCTAAAGCTGCAGTAAAAGCTACATCTAGAAAATAATATTAACATTTAAAATTTTCTGTACCTGAAACAGAATTTAAACCACGCTTAAATTTATTTCTGTATACTAAAATAAGGTGAAGATGCAAAATTTTGGGCAAATAACTTATTATAATTTTAATTTGATAATTGATACACTCAAAGTTTTAACATTTGATACAAAAAAAATTCATGTAAAAGCAAATAAATAACCCTAAGTAAAAATATAATTACCCTTAATTATAAAAATCTCTCTTTCTCTCCCCTAGGTGAGGAGCAAAGTTATAGTGCACCTGGACCATAAAAAATTGGGTGGGACTGAGGTGAGAGAAAGAGAGAAAAAGTTGAGGAGAGAGGAAAGATAAAAGGAAAAATAAATTAAATAATATATGTGTCAATTTTTGAATGGAAGAACCACGGTGCGGTGGTCCTGTAACATATTAAAAATTTCCCTAAGTGAGAGACACACACCTGAAAACACACTTAATGAATTAAGTTCCGCAAATTAAATGGAACAATTTTATTGATGTTGTTTTAATTCTTCTTCTTCTTTTTTAGCACATGTTGTTTTAATTCTTAGTGAATAAAAGGAATTGCTGACGAACTACTAGAAGTTAGGGTACATTAGTAGTTGGTTATTTCGGCATTGTCAAAGTAGAATTAAATTGTTTGTGTTCAAACTTAAAAGTTAAAGAAGTACGGGAAGTTTTTTTTTGTCAGACTTGACCAAATTATTACAAACAGTATCAGTGAACTCTATATTAGACAGTTAACCGATTATATTAAATTACATAACTAATCAAAGTTATTGTTATATCACTTTAAATCAAATCTAACTAGTTGAATTTAGGGTTGAATTAGGTGGTCGTTAATTTTGTTTTAACTACAATAATTTTCCCGTTTCATATTGTTTTATTTATATTGTTTTTATAACGGGATCCTATTCAACTAATTAATTTAAACAATTAAAAATGACTGCAAAGTATCACCAATCCATTATCTGATTCAATTTATCAAACATGGGAACAGCCAACTATTAAATATTAATAGAAATCTTAAACTTGTTCAACTTTTGGAATTTGATTTTTTTAAATCCATTTTTCATGCAAGTTAGTGCTTCTCTTAAAAATGGTACAACAAATTGGATGTACAGAATAGTCTTTCCATTTACAGGCCCTAGGCTTGTCCTTAAAGAAGCACATAGCTTTCGTGCTTAAATGCCTATATGACATTTGCAACCGTTGGCCGGAGAATCACCGACCACCATGAAGCTATTAACAATGATCTTCGAAGTTTGAGAAGAAGGGCGGAGATTATTAATTCTTTTCTTCTCTAATTATTTTTTTCTTCACTCTAACTTATCAGCCATGAACATTATTAGCTAAATAAATTGTCTCGTTGGCTTCCATTGGATATTATTTCTGTGATCAAAAGCATGCTGCCTCCAAATGATCAAGATGGTGCTGATTATGTGCGGTGGAAGTTGTAGGTTTCAGATCATGTTTTAGTTAAAAGCCTGTATCAAACTCTTGCATGTAATAATTCTGAATGGAAGGTGCTGAATCTACTTTACATTTATTAAGAGATTGTAGGAATATGAGGACCCTTCGGTTAAACCTCATTCCTAACGGCCTTGGTAACTCCTTTTTCACGGATGAGTTACATGTTTGGATGGATAGAAATCTGGCTTGTAGGGAGGGTCTAGAGAGGATATTTCATGGTGCATTATCTTTGGAAATGGAGGAATGATGTTGTCTTTGGCAATAATTCTGCTCAGCCTAGCCATTTTAAAGAAAATTCGATTATTATTAAAGCCAAAGAAGCTCATTTTGGTTTTCAATTTGCAAAGACTACAACAGTATCCCTGTCTGTTGGAAGCCTCCTAATGAGAGTTGGATTAAATTGAATACTGATGGTGCTTGTAGAAGTTCCTTTGGTTTGGCTGCTTGTGGTGGTATTGCTCAAAACCACGTGTGGCATTGGCTCAAATGTTATAAAAATTCTCAAATGTTGCGTTACAGTTTTTAAATTATTAGATTTGATGGATTGCGATTACCATTTTATTGAATTTAATATAAATATTTGGGATATCTCTTTGCAAAATTTATGAATATTATACGTTTAGATTCATTTTTTATTAAATTACTGAATATTAAATATAATATACACTGCATAAATTAAAAAATATTATTTAATATCAAAACGTGTCCTAACGTGTCGAAATCCAACATTTTTTAGAATTAACGTGTCGGAGTGTCGTGTCGTAAGGGTTAGACATGGTGTGGCATTGGCTCAAATGTTTCTCTTACAAAATGGGATTCTGTAATTTTCTTAATGCTGAACTCTGAGGTATTCTCAAAGGGTTAGACATGGCTTGGGTTAAGGCTGGAAAAATCTTATTGTTGATTCTGATTCAACATCTGCAATAACCATTCTTTATAAACATGGTGTTGCAGCCCGTGAATCTCATATGGTGATTCGTATATGGGCTTGGTTACGAAAAGACTGGCGGGTTTACTTAGTCCACACATATAGAGAAGGCAACTACTCTGCTGACTGGCTGGCAAACTATGCTCTGGATAATTCTAATGCTACAGATATGTCTATTTTTTGTTATCCTCCTGCTCATATTCATTCCGTTTTTATTGCTGATCTAGCATCTGTTTGTTGGGTCGTACAGTGACTATTTTGTAGTTTCTTGCTGGTTTTTTGATTTCAGCATACCAAAAAACAAATATTGTTTGGAACATTAGCAAGCGGCGTAGCCATGTTACATTTAGGTACGGCCTTACCCTAGTTACATTTCAATTAATTTTATTTATATATAAAATTATATAAGTAATTATAATTGGGCTTAGTTAAAATTATAACAGTGATATTAGACGAAGATTTAAAGCTGTTTTGCATGTGTGACCAACAACATATTACTTTCTTCTTGATTTCTTCTTCTTCTTTATTTATCTTTTTTCAATTAGGGTTTTCTTCAAAAAAAAAAAATAATCTTATTCGCACTCACCACTCGAACCTAGCCATTTTACGACAAGGTACGATGTTTCGTTCCTTTATCAAGATTTAACGAAAATATGTTCTTAAAATATGCATTTGTAATTATAATGTCCGCTAGGAAAATAAATCAATTTACATTTTTGAACCTGTAATCTAATGATGTATTGGTGCTTGAAACAGTGAGATCAGAAAATTGAAGACTAAACTTCTGATAAGGAAAGTTCCGTTGGAGATGTTGATTAGTGAAGCTCCCCAAACTGTACAAGCTTCTTCCAAAGCATACGGCTTTCTGGATGTAGATGATAATATCTATACAGGTGGATCTTCTATATATCGTATAAAGTTCCGTTGGAGATGTTGATTAGTGAAGTTGTTGAGAACTTCAAGGTATTGTGTTATTGCTGCTGCTTTTAAATCTTATTTGTTTGGAGCATAGATAATAATTAATTAATTATTGGGTTATTGTGGCCGACTAAGGTACGTTTCCAAAGCCATGGTGTGGCTTCTAAAAGAGAAATTATTTGTCTTTATTGACCATAATTTTAAACATGAGTGAAATTCATGCTCTTTTTATATACTTTTTGTGTGTGGTTGTATTTATTGATTTTATTTCTTTTAAAAATGGAGTGTTATTTTACGTTTAACTCTTTTTAAATTATTTTAATGCTTTTTAAATTATTTTTCTTGGTGTTATTTGTATTTGATTTCACAACAAGAAAGAGAATTTTGGCAATTGATTTGTGGAAACTGTTAAAGAAAAAAATTAATGAAAATATATGTATATATGGAGTATGAAATTTTTTGTACATACCCATTAACAACTTCTTTGTTTTTTTTTGTATTCTTAAAATTTTTAAAATATCTAAACATTGATTAAATGATTTATGTGGATCTAATGTCTTTTAAATGATTTTAGTCAGGTTAAGCCAGATTTTGACTTTGATAACTTAAGTGTATGTAAAACATTTAGAGCTTCTACTAGCCTATTAGTCAATTAAAGACTTGATTTATGGGTCTGGCCTGACCTATTATAAAAAATTAAAAAAAAAATCTAATATAACCGGTAAGGCCTACCAAATTGCGGACTAAAGTTTATATGTCCAAACCAAATTGAAATATAAAAAATAAGATTTATATGTATATGAGATAGGATATTGGTACTACCAATTAGTGTCACTATCAATGTCTCTACCAGTTTGTTTCACCATTAGATTGATTATGTTGATCCAACAATTCTGATTTAACTTTCTATAAATCTTCTTTCTTCTCCCTATATTTAATACTTTATATTTATTCTCACTTTTGTGTACAAATGTGGAAATAAATATAACCGCTGAATCAATATAATCGATCTAACGGTGAAACAAACTGACAGTGACATTGATAGTAACACTAAGTGGTAGTAACAATATCTTATCTCATATTCAAATATATGAAATTTTCATGTAATTTTTATGATCATTTTCATGAGATCTTTATGAACATTATTGCATGTGATCTTTGTGAATAAGAAATTTTATTTTTTATATATCAATTTGGTTTGGACATATAAACTTTAGTTTGCAATTTGGTAGGCCTTACAGGCCATATTATATTTTTTAATTTTTTATAATAGGTCAGGCTAGAGCCAGACCCATAAATCAAGCCTTCAATTGGTTACATAGGCTCTAAATATTTTACATAGGCTCACGCTGTCAAAGTCAAAATCTGGTTTAACTTGGCCGCATTTACACTCCTAGTTGTGACATGTGAAGAACATCGACATAGAAGGGTAGAGCAAACTTCATAATTAAATAAAAGAACATGAAACAATCAGGGATAAATGTCCAAAATTATTTAAATGATATTAGATCCAAACAAAAATAATAATTTTCCTTGATTTACTTTCCTAGAATTTCCAAATAAATTCATATAACAAACAACACCTTTAAGTGTAGCTTTCTTGAATGTAAATTTTATGTTACATTACCTAAAAAGTCACTTGAACAGTACCATTCACCAATCAAAACCTAAATAGTCGTACTCTGCAGTAATAAGTAATGTAAATATATCACTCACAAATTCGGATTTGTTACTGTTGAAAAATCATCGATTAAAATTATAATAAAATAAAGAGAAGTTATAGTTAAAACTTTTTTTTTATCACCTCTTACAACCATATCTTATATCGTTGATTTCCGTCAATCAACGGTTATCATTTATTGTGAATTAATAATTAATTAATGAGTTTAATTTACTAAGATGATAACCGTTGATTGACGGAAATCAACAGTAATAAGGTATGCTTATAAGAGGTTGTAAAAAAAAATTATAACTATAACTTTCCCCTATAATAAATAAATTGTTTAATTTTTTTTATAACAAATATAACTCCTTACTTTTTCTTATTAAGTAGAGCACTTTCCAAAAATCTAACTTTATAAATTTATAAGTTTGCTTTGCACTCATGCTAAGCTCTCTCATACACAAAAGCCAAAAGTATTTAAAGTACTTAATAAAAAACGAATTTTATTTTTTAAAAATGTAAAGGCATATATTAGTATTTTTAAAATGAAAACGAATATTTGCTTTCTTGCTAAACTTAAGATTTCCTTTATAACACCTTTCTGAAAAATTGATCTTGTGGTTGATAACCACAAAAAAGTAGGCATTACCTCCATTAACACAATCCAAAAATTCTGTACACTACAACAAAAAAGAAAAGGAAATGGTAATAACAATAAGATTTTATAATTCTCATTCAATATGAGAATTATAATTTTTTTACACACCTTTTGATTTTTGTGCTGATATGAATTCTATATATAAATTTTTCTAATACATAAGTCTCACATGTTTTTTATTTCTACAACATGAAATTTCAATTCTCCTTGAATATGAAAATTATAAAATCCTAACAATAATGGGCATGACTAAAAAAAAATTGAAGAAAGAAGAAACAAATTAAGACATTCATATACGTATAGATAACAGTATTTGCTTCGCTCATGTGCTGAAGAAAGAATGAGGCAAATAACCGTTGTGAGAAAGTGGACACGTGTCATCGTATCCACCCACGTAGCTGTCTTCTGCTCTCACTCTTTGGATTCTCTGCCATCGCTTGTTGTCTTGTTCCTTCTGCAAAACAACACTACACTCTTCTCTCTCTCTCTCTCTCTCTCTCTGCCCGTGATTCTCTTTCACTTTCAGTGCTGTTTCGGGAACAAACAAAAGCAAGGCTCAATACACTTTTACCACAACAATGTCGCTACTCTCCTTCGTCGTTGTCCCCTTAACACTCTTCTTCTTCTTCAATGCCATAGCCGCCACCGCCGCCACCGAGTTTGACTTCGGAACCTTAACATTGAGCAGTCTCAAACTTCTCGGCGATGCCCACTTGAACAACGGCACCGTTTGTCTCACTCGCGACCTCGCCGTCCCTAACTCCGGCGCCGGCAGGGCCCTCTACTCTCGACCCGTAAAATTCCGGCAACCCGGAACCCACCTTCCGACCAGCTTCACCACCTTCTTCTCCTTCTCCATCACCAACCTCAACCCCTCCTCCATCGGCGGCGGACTCGCCTTTGTCATCTCCCCGGACGACGAGACAATCGGCAACGCCGGCGGGTTCCTCGGCCTGCTCGATGCAACGGAGGGTGACGGCGGCGGAGGCTTCATCGCGGTGGAGTTCGACACCCTTATGGACGTGGAGTTCAAGGACATTAACGGGAACCATGTTGGGGTGGACCTGAATAGCATGGTTTCGAGCCAAGTTGGTGACTTGGATTCCATTGAGATCGATCTCAAGAGTGGCGATTTGGTGAATGCGTGGATCGAGTTCAACGGATCCAACAAAGGGTTGAACGTGTGGGTTTCGTACTCCAATCTCAAACCCAAAGACCCAATTTTGTCGATGAATCTCGATGTGGATCAGTACTTGAGTGACTTCATGTATGTGGGGTTCTCTGGTTCAACGCAGGGTAGCACAGAGACTCACAGTGTCGAGTGGTGGAGTTTTAGCTCAGCTTTTGATTCTCATCCCACGGGTTCGGAGGCGGCGGAGGCGGCGCCGCCCCCTCCGGCGGTTAGTTTGATGAACCCAACTGCGAATTCAGTTAAGTCGCCGCCACCTTCTTTGGCTCCTAGTACTTCATCGAATGAGGAACAAAAGGAGAGACAATCATCTTGTCACAATGGGTTGTGCAAGCAAGGTTTGGGAGCAGTTGCTGGGGTTGTGTCTGCTGGGGCATTTGTTCTGGCTCTGTTTGCAGGTGCATTGATTTGGTTTTACTCTAAAAAGGTGAAGCACGTGAACGAGTCTGCTTCACTTGGATCAGAAGTCATCAAGGTTCCAAAGCAGTTTAGCTACAAGGACCTCAAATTGGCTACAAAGTGCTTCAATGCAAATAGGATAATTGGTCACGGTGCTTTTGGGACTGTGTATAAGGGTATTTTTCCTGAGAATGGAGACATTGTTGCGGTGAAGAGATGTAGCCATAGTAGTCAGGGTAAGAATGAGTTTTTATCCGAGTTATCCATAATTGGGAGCCTTAGACATCGAAATCTTGTTCGTCTTCAAGGTTGGTGTCAGGAGAAAGGCGAGATTTTATTGGTGTATGACTTAATGCCCAATGGGAGTTTAGATAAGGCTTTGTTTGAGGCCAGAACACCTCTTCCTTGGACTCACAGGCGCAAGATTTTGTTAGGTGTGGCTTCTGCGTTGGCCTACTTGCATCAAGAGTGTGAAAATCAGGTAATTCACAGAGACATTAAGACTAGTAACATAATGTTAGATGAAGGGTTCAATGCTAGGTTGGGAGATTTTGGTTTAGCAAGGCAAACCGAGCACGACAAGTCGCCGGATGCCACGGTGGCTGCGGGAACAATGGGGTACCTGGCACCTGAGTATCTTCTTACAGGTAAGGCTACAGAGAAAACTGATGTGTTCAGTTATGGTGCGGTGGTTCTTGAGGTCGCGAGTGGGAGAAGGCCTATAGAGAAAGATGGTACCGGCATTGGTATTAGCAGCAATTTGGTAGAATGGGTTTGGAGTTTGCACCGGGAAGGCAAGTTGCTAATGGCAGCTGATCCAAGGCTTGAGGGTGAATTTGAGGAGGGAGAGATGAGGAGGGTACTCTTGGTTGGGCTAGCTTGCTCCCACCCTGACCCTTTGGCTAGACCCACTATGAGGGGTGTGGTTCAGATGCTTGTGGGTGAGACTGAAGTGCCTATTGTCCCAAGAACCAAGCCATCTACGGGTTTAAGTACTTCCCACTCCCACCTCTTACTGAGTCTGCAAGATAGTGTATCTGACTGGGATGGCATAATCACCATCTCTCCTTCCACATCAGAGAACAGCTTCAATGGTGGAGAAATAGTGTGATGGAAATCTTTGGATGAGACCAGGCCATTTATATTATTGACTCATAGTGTAAATAGAGAGAGATATGTATTCATTTGTTGATGTATGTAAATGACAATAACACGCAATTTAGGGCCTTGAGAAAGAAATTTTGAGGGGTTTATGCAATTCTGCCTCTAGTACTCATAATTCATGGCAGAGTGCTGGTATACACATTTTGGCACTAACTGGTTCATCCCATGCTGCAGAGCGTTGCAAGACGTTGGTGTGGAGTATTACGGGCAATCTAGGAAAGGTCATGGAACTTTACATAGATCATTGTTCTAGTTCTAATTGATGCCCAGTTGTATAGGGCAAGTTTGAATTAAGTAATTGATGCTAAACAAGATTTCTTTGGACAATTTGAATTAAGTTATCATGGTATAATAAAGATAGAAAATTCTCTGAAGCCTTCTCCTTTGCCCTCTCCATGTCAATCCAGGTTTTGTATCTTCCACTCATAGAAGATATATATATATATATATATATATATATATATATATATATAAACTGTCGTGGCACTATAGTCTTTTTTGTATCATTTCGCCAACTTGGTAAAAAGCATTTTTAGAATTTTATGGAATGAAGGGTATGTATTTAAATGCATTTTTGTATTTGTCTCTAAAGATTGGCAATGTCTGGATACTTGTGACACATGGATCACTTTGAATCCATATGTGATGATATCCTTCATTAATATCATATGTCTAATGCTATTACGACATTTTAGAGTTAAGATTTTTTATCTCCTAGTGAGGTTCCGCTCTATACACTCTCTCTTCAATTAGTTGAATTTATTGAGATCCTAGAGATAATGCCTCAGCTTCTTATGTGGTTTTCAATTATTGAAACAGGGTTAATGGGTTCCTTGATTTTCTTGACCGGTATGTCTTGTCTAGTATCTTAATGTAATTCTTGACTCCCAGATGACAAGTTATATATTAAATAGAATTTTGTGATTAAGATATTAATGGATAATAATAATCCTGGATATAAATGGTAATGGTTCTTAATTTTCTTGAGTATGGAGGGTGCTCAGCTCAACATTTCATTGTGGTAACCACTGCTAGTCTAACAGTTTCTTACTCAAACCTTGTCCTTATTATTGATGTTGAGATTTATAAAACCATTAATGTAACCTCCCCACAGCTTATGTCTTAGTTTATACAATTTTTTTTTTTCAAAAAATAAAATCCTTCATATGTAAATCACAGAATCAGAGCATGGTGGATGAAATGTAGTGCACTTTCTTTGTGGAATTTCTTTGTTCGCACAAATGGCAATAAGACCGGCAATGCATTGTCCACTCTTCAAGTCCAGTGGGTTCTCGTGTGCGGAGGCGTGTTGAGATTTATAAAACCATTAATGTAACCTCACCCAACAGCTTAAGCTTTTGGGTTGAATTGGTTATTTACAATTGAGACAGACAACTTGAACTTCTGGATAGTTTTACCAATGCATGTTCCCCACTGCTTATGTCCTAGTTTATACAATTTTTTTTTTTTTTCAAAAAATAAAATCCTTCATATTTGTATATATTCACTTTTTTCTTAAAAGCATGGAAAAGAGTGGGATTATTCTGTGTTTTTTCTCAAGTTTACAGGAAAGTATGATGATGAGTCCAGGTGATGTCTGTTACATGATATATATATATATATATGATAATTTTTCTTTTTTCAACAAGTAAGTCACATCTGAATACGTGATAAGCCAGAGTAAGGACTAAGGAACCATAATCTAATTTAATCTCAACAAAGTAATATTTTCTCGTATGTGATTACTTTTTTTTTTCCTCATCTTTGCTTCCTTGCCTCAGACTGCAAGGTGTTTTCCCCGTTTCAATGGAGAGAGGCAAATTGTGAGTAGATGACTTCTAGAGCGGCAAGTGTTTACTTCTAGTTTAATGTATTACTGGCCAGTTTATGTAGGTTGATTGTGAATTCCCTAGCTTTGATTATCTGCAGTTTAGATTTCCTGATCTCTACCTTCTTGAGATATATAAAACCGTTAATATAGCTTCACCTAACAGCTTAAGCTTTTGGGTTGAATTGATTCTTTACATACCTAAAACAACTGCTAGTGATGATGAATCATTCCATATGCTTCTCTTGCCATGCGTGCCTGTTGATAGCATTTTAACTCAATGTCTGTAACGTTTGTATATGGCTAAGTAGAAAAGGAAGGTCTAGCTAGATGATTTTGTAGCGATGCCTTTTCTCTATTACTAGTAATGTTGGATTTCTTAATGGTAAAAAATTTGTCCATATTTATTCTACTAAACGCTTGATTTTGGTTTAAATAGTTTATGCTCCTTTCTTTGGCAAGATTTATGTGACTGCACACATCTTGTATGATCTCTACTCTTCCTAGTCATGCTGATAAAAAGTGAGAAGCCATTCTGCACTTGATTTGGAATCCATTCTAGCACATTGGATCTCTCAGGTCAGAGATCTAACACTTTTGATGAGGAATTGGAGCCTAATGACTCATACGTTGGAGAAGGTGCTTTCATCAGGTTAGTTAAGTGTATACAAGACACACAACATCCCGTTTTCCATTCTTTTTAGGGGTTTATACTTCTTATGTGACATAAGATGAGCATTTTTGTAACATACACATCTTCAGGTGGGTCCCATTGAAAAAAAGTAAATAAAAAAATTAAAAATATTGACACACAAAATGATGTGAGTGTAATATAAGAAGGCTCTTCTTATGTTGCATAAGAAGTATAAACCCTTTCTTTTTATATCTTAAAAAGAGATTTTTGTCTTAAAAGGCAAATACAAGTGGTTTGAGTCACGAGACAAGTCAATTATTAGTTAAAGGGTTTTATGTTTATTATGTTGTAGGAAAAATGATTGTGTAATGTTATAGAGATTCGTTTTGTGTGCCATATTTTTTTCTTTTCTTTTTTGTTTTAAAATGTGTGGGCCCCACAAAATGTTAAAGGAGGAAATGAAAACCCTTAGTTAAAATGCAACTGTAGATGTCTGGGACTGGGAGTATACCATGATGATTTTGGTACAAGTGGAAATGTTACTATTCTTCAAAGCGTTTTCATAATTACTTGATTACTGCGATAGTCCAGGGTCAGTAAAAATAGGTGCTTAAGCAAGTACTTTGCCATAAATGTGCCATTTCTCCCAAAAAAACGGCACCATAATTCATACTTCTGATCCATACTGATAATCAAGAGCATTCTCTTCTTTTGGTCTCAATTTTTTAGTTTCCCATTTTTCCATTCTCACTAAATTTTACACAATTAATATACAATTCAAAAACATAGATAAAATAATAAAAATAGTAAAAAAGTTCAGTAAACCGTGCACGTTTACAACAGTTTCACAATTCTTTCCCAACTGCAAGCTTAACTAAAATCTGTCTTAATCTCTTTCTAATAATTTATTTCTCCTGCAAACTGTTAGCTATGAATCATAACTGCCAGTATGCTTTATTGCTTGATGGGTTTTGAGTGCACGGTGCTGATGGCAGCCACTAAGGGATGCTTTGTGGGTCTCTCTCTCTCTCTTTATTTGTATTTTTGTCATAATTTGGCTAATCACATTGTATACCTTCTTCTTTACTGCTAAGTAGGAATGTGCATGGGTTAACCGGATTTTTAAAAAAATCGAACCGAATTGATTTAAATGGTTCGGTTCGGAAGTGGTTCGGTTCGGTTCAAAACTGGTTCAGTTCGGAAGTGGTTCGGTTCGGGTCGACCCTCTTTTGAAAAGGAAAAAAAATTAAAATCTTTAAAAATAAAGTTATAAAAATCAATTTGGTTTGGTTTGAAAACGGTTCGATTCGGTTCAAAATGGTTCGGTTCTAAAACCGGTTCGGTTCATGAACTGGTTCTAAAACCGGTTCAGTTCATGAACTGGTTATTTAAAAACTGGTTCAGTTCATGAACCGATTTTTAAAAACCATTATTTTACGAGCGGTTTAGTTTCGGTTCATAGTTCGGTTCAGTGTTTTGGTTATTTTGCACATCCCTATTGCGAAGCGCATATTTCTTTCTTAAAAGGAGTTTTTTGTTAAATACATCTAATAAATTTTATTTTTAATTGAGGTTGGTAATGTGGATGTTTAGTTTGAATTTTGATGAAGAGGAAGAGCATGCTGCAAATGTGCTAATGGATATGAGTGGAAGATATTATTCAGCTGCTTCATTCTCTTTTCCTTCTTTTTGGTGTTTAAATAATCTCTTTTGACTAACAAATTTATATGAAGAAATATTCATTAATATTTAAAATCTTTATATCTATATGATTTCTTTTATACTTCAATTATAAAGAAATAGTTAAAGATGAACAAACGAACATTTACTTTTAAGATGAGAATAGAAAATTCTGTAAAGATGGACTGAAGAATAACTTGGTGGAAGTGGAAAAGAAAAAAGCTGACATCAATGGCATGGAGGAGAAAGTTGCAAAACCTTAACAGGCATTGAAAAGGAAAGCAGAGAAGCTTATGGAGTTACAGGCTCCACAAACACAAAGAACTGCTTCCAAAGGTAGCTGATGTTTTGAGGCTGCAAAAAGCTACTTTTGAAAGAGAATGAGATGAGCTGGATATATCTTAGAAAAAGAAAAAAATATCAGTATATCGGCAATAACTAAGGAATTTATACACTGTACGGATGTTCAGAGCAGTAACCGTAGGTTTCAACTGTCATAACTAATTCAAACCTTCCATAGCTAACCGAGTAACAGAAAACTAACCAGTAATAGATATTAGTTGTTGCTGCCTCCTTTGCTACTTGCAAAGTTTAGCCACTGCAACTCGTCACTAAATGAGAATGTCTATATTAATAGTATGATTTCAATTATTATTACTTTTATGGAACTGAGTAAGATCCACATCCACGAGAAGCCCAAATCATACAAACTCAAATGTAAGTACTATAAATAGGAGTTAAAGATCATAGGTATGATTAATCTCTCTCTAACCATATTTGATGCAATCACAGCAGCGCACACACACCCCCTTGGTTAAGGCCGTCATATAGTGTGTAGTGATCCGCTACCCACAAGATACCTAATTCATAGGTATCTAGATAGAAAACACTAGATCCAACATCAAGCACCTGACCTACGGTTAGACATCTCTGCCTCATGCAGAACAATTACGTACTACTAATAAAAATAAAAAATAAAAAAACAACAACAATAATAATAATAAATTAAACAGTACAATTTTGCTTTCTAAACTATAGCCGCATTTAATTTCTTTCCCCTAATGATTCAAGAAATATGAACATCACCAAATGCTCAATCTTTTCCAATCATATATTAAAAAATAAAAAATAAGAGACATCAAATTATTGAAACGTAAATGAAGGACGAGCATAACTTAAACAAAAGTTTGAGAATGAGTAAATTTAAACAAAATCTTCCACTTGACAAAACCCTCATAAGTGAAAAATCGGATAGAAGTGGCTTGACTCACTCAAATATACTGTCAAAATGACACAAAAAAAATACATATATAAACTCACCCTTATATGGTTATATATACCTTCAAAATTATCTAAAACAAGTCTCTAACAAACACCATTCATCTTCTTCTTATCCATGACAAATTTCTTCCAAATTGAAGTGATTTCCCTTTGGGTCTCAATATCACTCTTCTTAACAATCATGACTTTTTCCTCATTGTTTAGAGCTTCCCCTCTGGTAACTGTTACGGAGTTGCTACTGAGTACCTTAGCAGGAAGCAAATCGAGGTCATGCAACACTTTGCAGACATCAATAACAAGACGCTCCGCAAGGGTACGTGAAAAGTCTTCTCTAATGACAACACGTAGAACGGTGACATGTTGTGCATCTGGTGGCATGGTGTATGCTGGCACTATCCAACCATAGCGTCTCAGCATATCAGAGATTTGGAATTCATCAAAGTGGCTGTGATCCTTCAATGTGAAGGCCACCAATGGTACACCATCGTCCTTAGATACAATCTCAAACCTACCTGTTTTCTCCAGTCCCTCCTTAAGTACCATCATGTTGTCTGTGCAGTTTTCCATCACATTTTTATATCCCTGCAAACCCAATTAATAGCATCAAGTTTTATAATAAGTTTGAGTAAGATCATGTTATTTAGTAACTTAAAATGATTTACTTTTTAAGTGTGTGATTTAAAAGTACACCAGAGTAATTAGCACAACATTTTATATATATATAGTGATAGGATGTCTTAATACCTCATAACCCAAACGAATTAATTGGTAGTACTGAGCAATTACTTGGCTAGAACCTGCATATTGCATATTTTTATGAAAGAAATCAGTATAATGATGCATAATAAACTAATAAATGGTACAAAATAATTTAGGTATATTCTAGTTAGTAGTTGAAGGGCCGGCTTGGCTCAGCGGTAAGCTTGCTTGCCGTGGTGTGTCAGGTCGCGGGTTATTCTAGTTAGTAGTTGAAGGGCCGGCTTGACTCAGCGGTAAGCTTGCTTGCCGTGGTGTGTCAGGTCGCGGGTTCGAATCAGTCTCTCTGCAAAAAGTAGGGGAAAGACTGCCTAAAGTATTCCCTTCCTCAGACACTCACAAAGTGGGTATTTGAACTGGGTCGGCCCTTTATTCTAGTTAGTAGTTAGACCAATTGAGTGTGGGAATAGTATGTTACCTTTGGAGAAGTTGAGGGTGAAGGTGGGTTGATCTGCTCCGAGATAGTTAATGTGGAAGATGAGTTCGTCAGGAAGGTCTTCCTTGCTTCTCCAGATGACCCAACCAATTCCTGCATAGACTAGACCATATTTGTGTCCACTAACATTGATGCTCTTCACTAGTGGTAACCGGAAGTCCCACTCAAGCTCTGGATAAAGAAATGGTGCAATGAATCCACCACTGGCTGCATCCACATGAATTGGAGTGTCCCATCTACCAAAGGATTTCACATGTCAGTTACACTCTAAACTTTAAACTTAGTTTACAAAATAAGATGCAGTTAACTAGTTAAGCCTCAACCAATCTGTGCAACACACAAACACATAGAGTGAGAGAGAGATACCCAGTTTCCTTATTCTTTTCGACTAGGAGATCGTTCAAGCGCTTGACATCTTCGAACTCTCCATTTAGTGTGGAACCAAGGATAGCAGCAACACAAATGGTGTTTTCATCCACCATTTCCGCAGCTTTTTCAGGGTCCATTACATAGTATCCATCACGCAGCTTGACCTCCTTCAACTCCACCTCAAAGTACCGTGCAAATTTCTCCCAGCAAACCTTCACATGCAAAGATTTAAACTCGGTTAATCACTTGTTATTAATATCAGAATTTTCAGAAACAACTTTCAACAAACTGAATGTTTTCAGTGATGGTCTTGTACTATAGCAGAACAAAATGTTTGAGCTAACTTTTGGGGGTGATGTATCCCAAGGTTCTTTACATGGTATCAGAGCCTCGCCGTCCCCCACTTTCTCTTGTGGACTCTCTTAGCACAGGTAGGTTGGGCCTGTTGCATCATCCACTCTTCAAGCCCAATGGACTCTCGTGTGAGGGGGCGTGTTGAGATATATAGTCCCACATTGGTTGTATGTGCAACTAATGTGGAGTTTATAAGGCCTTGGGCACTTCCACCCTTTAAGCTAGCTTTTGGGATGGTATATCCTAAGGTTCTTTACAGTTTCTATGTCTATACCTGAACATTAGCACCGGTAACAATGTTGGGATTGTCACAAGGCTTCCCTTCACTTTTCCTTCTGTTCTGCCACTTCCTTTTGAATGCCAATCCAGCCAACATTATGGCCTCTGATGAGCCAACCGTGCCAACACCAACTGCAGGTTCTGCCTCTTCAAGTGGTGCATTGAAAAGATGAGCTATCATGTTAACACACCGATTCTGCATGCATACAAGTTAGAATGGTAACCAGATCAATACACACTGCACAAATCAACTTTGCTCGAAATGTCATTGGCTTTATATACACACACTACAATTAGAACATATAATTGGCTTATATTATGCTATTGTTAGAAAACAAAAGCTCATTTATCTACGTTGCCTCAGATACATGTGCTTAGTTCAGAGGGGAGTGAAAATTTAGTTGGATGGGTAGTTATTAATTTTCACCCATAATTTATGAAGAAGAAAAAAAGTATCTATAATTTCCATTTTCATGAGTCTTAAAATTAAAAAATGTTAGGAAGCCAGAATTTTTGATAAAATGATTTTTCATACATATTGACTATTGAATTATTAAGTAGTCTTAATTTTTGATAAATTTTTTGTTAGTCTACTAACACAAGCCGGTGCCAACTGTCAAAGCAGAAGACCAGATACTGTACTTTAATTGGATCACAGCCCTTTTGGTTGTTTGATATTGATCAAGGGCTGGACTCCTTTTCTATATTGGCCCCCAATTCAAAGGTTGGATAAATAAAATAAAATAAAACCCACAGATGAACAGTAAAAGGGTGTCAAAAGAAAAATCAGAAAGGTACATAGAATAAGGTTGGATACAAAATATTCTAAGAAAAGAAATTTTCTAAAAAAATAACTTTCCATTTTTAAAAAAGATTAAAAAATAAAAAAAGGTACATAGAATCATAGATTTCAGTCATTTAACAAAAATATTTCTCAGAAAGGTACATAGAATAAGGTTGGATACAAAAGATTCTAAAAAAAAAAATTTTGTAAAAAAATAACTTTTCACTTTTAAAAAATATTAAAACATAAAATAGGTACATAGAATCATAAATTTCCTTTAACAAATTAGCCATGCTATTGTTCTTGAGGAGCACTTTTTTTATACTCCCGTTGAACCAACATCACTTTCCAAAATGGTAAATAATCAGGAATTAATGGGAATTACACAAAAAGCCAAAAATTCTAATGGTATGAAAATTTTCTGATTTTGGAAAAAAAAAAAAGGGAATCCGTAGTATTAAAAAAAAAAGGTTCTTGAGATAGGTGGTCACAAACGTTTAGGAGGCTCTACAGATTTCCATGGCATCCGACGATGAAATTGGAGATATGATCTATTTGAGATAGGTGGTTATTATTCTCTCTCTCTCTCTCTCTCTCTCTCTCTCTCTCTCATATATATATATATATATATATATATATATATATATATATATATATATATATATATTCACTTATATAAAACTAGTGGACATAAAATACCACTTTATACTTCATATCCTAAATAAAATATAGGGTTTACTTTTATTTAAAATTTTTGGTAAGCATATAGGATTTATTAACTAATATAAAACTTTACTGGACAATAAAATACCACTTTATTTAAAATTTATATATTCATAAAATAATAAATGAAAATATTTTAAAGATTTAAAGAAGTAAAATTAGACCACGAATTTTGGTAAATTTATATAAATCGGTTTTTAGACATAATTATATATTCATAAATAAAATAATAAATGTTCATATTATTTTAAAATTGAATATAATTAAAATTACTTAAAAATTTATAAAAAGAATCATAATAATTAATATCAGTAAAAAATATATATAAATATTTTATTTAACAAAAAGGTCCAAGTATATATATATATAAACAAAAGAAAAAGACCAATTATAGACGTGGCTGGATCAAAAGAATAAATTAGCATACAATCAGTCAAATTAATAATTATGATGTAGACTATATTAAAGTGAACACCATATATAGAAAAGTTAGAACCAATGAACGAGCTAGTGGGATCTTAACTATTCATACGAAACACTCATGACTCATCTGAATTTTTCTTCACCGCATATATCTATTTATCTACAATGACTCATCCATAAAATTAACAAATGAAGTCTGCATCTGATATATAGGTAAGTAAGAATTGAATTGACACATTAATTTTGGAGATTATTTTTATTGACAGGCTAAAGAGTACAATAATATTTACCTAATATATCCCAAGGGACAATTAATTAAATGATCATATATAATTATATATGAATTATGAGTTAATAATGTGAATATAATATATATGTAAATGAAAGAGAATATATATGTGAATGAATGAATGCATGCCTGGAGCTCAGTGGTGACAGGGTACTCGTCCATGTCGACGTAGTTCTTGTTGATGGAAGCCATGATGAGCTTGTCACATTCAGGCTCCATCCACGTCGTCACAAACGAAGCCAGATTCAGCCTTGGGTTTCCATCCAGCATTAACTCGTCGTTTATGATCTGGTACGCTGCTTCCTTTGGAATCGACTCCTCCGCCATTTTGAATCTGCACTAATCAATAATCATTACGTACATTAATTCATGAATCAATTAATTATATTAATATCTATTCATCCATCTTCATTTCATTCTTAATGTATGCATGAACATGATCATGTGTTGGTGATGATGGTGGATGTAATTAATAATAAATATGACATGGGACTGTTTACGAACTTTTTTTTTTTACAAACTCCACTATGTACGATCGGTTCTACATTAATCACACAGTATATAATCGGACCTACATTAATGTAATTGCAAAAAAAGTTTGTAAACGGATCCTATCCCATATGGTGTATATATATATATATACGATCGAACCTGGGAAGAGAGGTGCGGACATAGCGGGAGGCGAAGGTTGAGTGTACGGAAACGTCCGATTGGGAGGCGGTTTTGGATAGAACCATGACGATGGCCAGATAGAGAGACAGAGATAGATCGATCTTCAGATTTAATTTGGAGAGAGAAAGAGAGTGTGTGTGTGTGTGTTTTATGTGTGTTTAGAAATGTTGAGTTGATGAGTTTGGGGGTGAATACAGGACTTAAAATAGAGTTGTGATGTGTAAGGAAGGAAGGAATTTTGTTTGGAAAATAGTCAGAATCAGACACAAGTTTGTTTGGAAAAGTAAACCGGATATGCGTTTCACTTTTGACAAACCAAACCCTGTTTATACTTGAAAGAATTATTCCTTTTTTTTAGTTTGATTGTGAAGAATATTTATTACATTTTTTAAAATAAAATTGCAGTGGTTAAGAGGGGTGACATGTGTTCCATATACAGCTAAAGAGAAATAAATTGCACAAATTAAAAGATGCTGCATACCGCATAATGAAGTGATTTTCTTTAATTGGACTGTTGTGGTTACCAACCATTAACCCATAGCGCTATGCGCTTCAAAAAATTAAATATAAAGTACAATAATAATTACGGCTTCTTTACTCTCATGTTCTAGGGGAGAACATCTTAAGACACAAAAATAGTGGAACCCACCACTAAAAAGAAAAAAAAAAAAAATAAAAAATGGCAGCACAATTATCGAAGTGTCTATGATATAAGATAGTAGTCTATTACAACATAAACTATTATTTCCCTAATAATTATAGGGAAAATTATTTATCTTTTCAAATAACACAACTTATATCATTTCACTATCATAAAGATGTGGGATCCATATTTTTTTTTCAACTCTCTCTCCTTCTTTATCTATCTCTTTATCTCTCTTAAAATGACACAACTTTACATCCTTTCAAATAACACACTTTCCCATGATTATAAGTAGCACCACTACAAAAAATTGTATAAGTGGCAAGTCAGGATTGTCACAGACGGAACTTTCGGCATTGGATTCCAAATAAAAAGTTCTATTTTCTTCTTATAATTATGATATTCCTTTGGCCTTTGATCAATGTTGCAAATTAAATGTTTAATTTTCTTCTTCTTCTTTTTTGAAAATGCGAATGCTGAAGGCTGCAAAATTTAATTTTCAAATTGGAATGAAGACAAAATTAATTTCAAAACTCTTTTCAATAATGGGTGAAGGAAACTTCTTACAACTTTCCTTTTTCATTTTGTTCAATAAATAGACTTATCGGTAGAGAATATGAGAAAGATTATCAAACCAAGGAAAACATGAATGATGCGGTGCAGAAGGAATAATGAGGAATGAAAAGTAGCGTACAACTCATGCTGAATCATAGTGAATAGGGAATAATGACATCATTTGTTCTTCTAAACAAATATTATGATTTAGCTGATTGCTCTCTCAATACGAGCCCCTATTAGTGGCTCAATCAACGGGTTTAACCTATACCAAATTTTGCCATTTCTTATCAACCAAACCGAATGTTACGTATAAAGGGAAAACTTCAAAAAACTTCCCCTAACTTTTTTCATAATCATTTATTTCTTCTCCAAAATTTTGAATCATTTACCTTACTGATCTTAAAGTTTTTTTTTTTATCATTTATTCCCCTAAGTGAGGGGATAAGTGATAAAGAAACTTTTAGTATGGGGTAAGTGAAAAATTAAATAAGAGTGTAAATGATTCAAAAAAATTGTGATGGGTAAGTGATAATTATGAAAACTCATAGGAGAGTTTTTGAGATTTTCCCTAATATAAATTATTAAAAAAGTTCTCACTCAATATTTTAAGATTTTGGGTTGAAGTGGACAAGTGGTTCTTGATAATTATTGTTTCCCACTTCCAAGTGGAATTTAATAAGCACAAGGTAAGATAATAAAAAAATTGGGCTTGTGCAATATCCATACTTCAAACCTAAAGAGTTCTTGTGTGAGGGAATATGTTAGAGAATAATATAAATCATTAAAGAGACTATCACCCAACACCTTAAGATTTTGAGTTAAAATAGTTCTTTTCACGCGGTTTATCTATATATTGGCTTTATGACCAAGTTGAGATTAAATTACCTAATATTTAGATAAAATGTATAGTTTAGACATTAAGCATATTTAAGTCATGAGATTTTCGAAATAAGGATTTTTTTTTTTTCAATAAATTTAGAAGTGAGAAACTTGAATTAAAAGATACTTTATTAATATGTATTCAAAATAAAAATATTATCATGGTATGCAAACTGTATTAATTTAAGTCAAAAAAACCTTTAAAATTTATCTCCTATTTCAAAAATATTAGAGTAAATATTATTTTTGGTCCCTAACAAAAAAATACGATCTCGAATTTAGTCCTTACAAAAAAAATTGTATTTCAAAAAACAATTTTATAGGACCAACCGACTAATTTTTTTTTCTAAAGGACTAAAGGGATCGTATTTTTTGTTAAGGACCCCAAAAAAAATATTTACTCAAAAATATATTAATACATTATATAACATTGGACATAACTAAACCTACTCAAAATTTAACTTGGACTAAACTTAAAAATATATCGAATCTAACTTTGAGAATAAGTTAATAATAGTGATTTGGGTCTAGACAGACCTTTGAACCTTACTAACCCGACCTGAAGAAAAAGTTCAATTTGATTTAGTTATTTGGGTTAGTCAAGTTAAAAAGAGCCGAACACGACTATTATTAGGTCAGGTCTCGGATACTGTAAACTCAAATTTATTGAACGAAACCCGATTCGAATTTCTTATTTTCTCTCAATTTTTAATTTTCTTCAATTTTTTTCATATATTATTTTAGAGAGAGATATACTTATTATCAAAATTTTCTACTACCAACTTACTACTTATATAATCATCATTGAATTAGAGAGAAAATGTTGAAAAATTTCTAAAGAAAGAGAAAATGTTAATTCAATGGTAATTAGATATGTAATAAATTGATAGTGAAATTTTTTGATAGAAATAATATCTTTTCTCGTTATATTACAAGATTTTAAAAGCACGTAAATATACACAATTCAAAATTTCATCCTTTATTTTTTATTTTATAAATATTTAAAAAAAATTATACACATACAAAAATATGATGACCGGAACGGACTCAACTTAATCTGGTTCAGGTTATTTTTATTTATTTATTTTTCTGATATATCCAATCTAACTCTTATATTGTGTTGGCAAAAGTGTTTTAAAACTCGGACCGGTCATCGAACCCTGTAGCCCAAGGGTTACTGGCATCGTTGGCCAAGCCGCCTTGCTAAGGCGGCACCATAACCACTATATATATTAAAAATATAAAAATACTACTTATATTAATAAAAGTTCACATAAGAAAACTATTAATGAGCTTCAAAAAATAATTTGATTTTCAAAGATAGCAAATATTATATACTTCTAAGTTTCTAGCTCTAGACCATATCATAATATTGGATTAAAACTGCAATATAAAAAATGCACCTTTTGTGACATCACTAGATAAATTAAATCATGATAACAAATAGTATGCATGAAATATACACTAAGAAAAAAGTGTGTGACCATTGATACGAATTGGCCAACTCAGATTGTATCTGGTCCGATTAGTTATAATACAAGATTTTAAAAGCACATAAATGTACACAATTCAAAATTTCATCCTTTATTTTTTACTTTATAAATATTTATAAAAAATATACTCATACAAAAATATGATGACCGGACCGGACTCAACTTAATCTGGTTCAGGTTATTTTTATTTATTTATTTTTCTGATATATCCAATCTAACTCTTATATTGTGTTGGCAATATGGGTCTGACCCATTAAATCAGTCTGCTTAATCCATTATTTTTCACTGGTTGGGTTACAAAATTTAACTAACCAATCCACATAATCCATGCAACAAAATTTGTCTGCAAACTCCTTATAAAAAAAAAAGACGAATTTACATTTACAAATCACTTTCAAAAGGTAGAGAAACTCGTTTCATTCTGTTTTTGTCAAGGTAGAGGCAAGACGGATCAAGATGACCGAGTCCAGCTCTACCTTAGTCCTAATATTACGGTTTGAAATATAGACAACAAGAAAAAGTATTGTTTGGTTATTGCCTTCTATTTTCTTGAATGAATGAAGTCCATACCATTAATTTACACCATAGGACGAGTCAAGTCAAATTCTACTGGTTACACATACTAATTCTTGATTGTGAACCTACAACGTTCAAGTTATACTTTTCCAACAAACTTCCAGAAGCATAACTTTTTTAATTTTTTTTTTTCAGTTTTAGCATATTTTTTTGTCATTTTTTTATTTCTATTTTTCTTAAAAATTGATGTTAACAAATCATATACTAATGCTTTCATTACTGAATGCGTGCTAATAACAAAATGAACTACTCTTGCGGACAAAAAGGTTTCCTCCTACCCAACAAAACTCAAAAGATTCAAATATCTCTTATCTAAATATAGAAATTTGAAACGACATAAGATTCAAGAAGTATTCATACATATTTTCCGAAATAAAATAATAACTGAACAAAAATCCAATTTACGATTGTCTTTTGACTAAGACACCAATCAAACACTAAATTTTAACGAGACTCAATTTTATATACTTGACATACGCTTCATAACTTGACATGTATACGTGGCTGATAAACGTTCGAAGGCAGAGCACAATTTAAGTAGCACAAAGCCCTTTTTCAGATTACTTGATTTCAGAATTAAATGTTTAATCTTTCACCTGCCTCAACACACTGTTCGTCATCATACATCTCCTCTGCAATCTTATTCAACTTAATTGCGAATTCATTTGTGATTTAAGCAGCCGTAAAATAAGTCCATTTTCAACTTTGGCATATAGCACTTTAAAAAATGGTTAATGGTTTCTACAAACACAAAGAGGAGATTGGATTGGTAAAATTGAAATCAATTGTGTGAGATTTAATCTTTACAAACTATCATTGTAATTTTGAAAACCTAGCAAAATGAGATTTAATCTTTATTTTTGGCAATTTGCAGACTGCCGTCTGGTTCTGCATGGGACTCCAAGGAAAAGATCTTTAATATTTCACTAATACTAAAGACTCAATACATCAAGTTGGCAAAGTGTATTTGCCTTTAGTTATTCTACCCATCCTTTATGTTAATGCCATTTGAATCCCTTTTTTTTTTCTACTCACTCCAATGAGTTAGTGTTGAAGATATGTTCAACTCCAAGATGCGTTTGGACGGATACATAAAAGAAGAAAAACGGAATGCACCAGGAGGCCACAAGAGTCAGCACTGATCTTGCTATACAAGTGATTCAGTACATTCTTTACCTGCTGCAGCCAAGGTATACCGTCAACGGCCCCTAATACGGTGGCGGGGGAACGATAATAGTTAGTTCAAACTTGAGGTGATATTATAAATCAAATTATAAGCAAAAATCATTCTCACCGATAAGGACCTTTATTAGGATGTGAAGATATTTTAACGTTGATATGAAACTGAAAAAACCAGCTTTCACTGCAAAATCTGCAAGCATGAACAGCAAATTAAGAGGGAAAACTCATTCCGCCAGCTTTTGCATTCTTTTCTCTATACATGGAAAATGTCTCATCTATACCTACAAGTATTTCCCCATGTTTACCCCAACTGTTTTTCGGTAAGAAAAAGAGAAAGAGGAAAGTGAGATTGGTTTGACTTTTTTACCAAAAATGGTAGGTGTATTGAGTTTAGAATGAAAGTAACATTGTTTATACCATATATAAAGCAGCAGTTCACTGTGCAGTTGACAATCAAGACACGCTTTCATGTAGACTTGAGAAATGACAAGGGAACTTACAAAAGTTTGCTCCGGGCATTTTATCCGATTCACCATCCAACTTTGGACAGAGACGACCATACACAGCATATTTGGTGTAAGTTAGCAACCTGATGACCCGTGAGACATCCAACTTTCTAATGATAGACCTTAACAGCGCACTAGAATAAAAAAGAAGATATGTTAAGCACATCAAGTAAAAAAAAAACAATTTAGCATCCAATAAAGCAAGCGTGAACTCTGTTTCTTACTCCACACGCGTTATATCCATAAAATCTGGGGGCAGTGACTCCATGAATGAAGATAAGTCTTCAAACAAAAGAGATTTCAACTCTTGTTTCACGGTCCCTTTTTCCTTGTTTGATATTCCAAAAGCATAATTGCTGATAGTTCCAGCATAATTTTTTATGCAAGAAAAAAAAATTATTAGGAGCAAAGATTTCAAAGGAGAAGACAATAAGATATCCTTCAAAAAAAAAAAAAAAAAAAGTAGCATAAACGAAACAAGCTCATAACAGAACAAGAATTTTTCAGCTTTCTGCATATATCAATCAAGGAGTCCCCTGCAATAAACCATAGGCTGAGAACCAAAGCAAGGCCAAATATCCAATAATGTACCACAAAAAAATGTGGATCTGCTTCCTCCTTAAATATAATCAAGCATTCTGCTCCAACAAAAAACACCAAAGCATTGATAGCATATTGCCACCCCTTTTTTCCCTCCTCCATTTTCTCTCTCAACTTACAAAGATTATTATACTTCGTACACTAGTTCCTTGGAATCATGGATACAAATAAACTCAGATATCATTGAAATCTCATCAATGAATGAGGCCCCTAATGCAATAGGGAAGCTCCCACTTTGGAGACTATTAGAGATATAATATTAAATTATTTATGAATCTTCATTTAAGAGCTTAAGTTTATGAAAAAGTTGGTTCATGACATAGTATCAAAACCTCTATAACCAAGTCAACTAGAGTTCAAAGGCTCTCGCAAGAAGAAGTGTATTAAAAGATGTAACATAAAAACAATTCATGTATCTTAAGTTAACAATTTATGCTTCCGAGAAAATTGGTTCGTGATATAGACTACTGTTTTTCTCCTTTTCTTTTCAAAACGTTAAATGGGAGGAATAAAAAGGAATAGAAATTTTATGGAATTGTAGATTTTTTTAGCCATATGACAAACACCCCTAAAAAGGCTATGGGCCAAATGAAACAAAAGAAGCCAAGTGCACAGTTCAATATCCTTTTAAATTTCATAATTTTTTTTGGGATGACCATTACCATGATGCAACTAAGGTTATTTGTAATAAGCATGTCATGCATGATTTTTTTTTTTCTGATGATCATCATACACTTCAACATATCATCATTCTGTGCCCTTGACATTGGAGCTTATTAAGTTATGGAACTAAATTTGAAAAACTTCTCCATTTTGGGCTTCATTTATTTGATATTCTCCACCATGAACAATTTCAAAACCAATCATTACATGGTTTCTTAAAATTGTCTGGTCCATGGTTTACACAGTGATAAAACACATTTAACATCCACGCAATAGTACTTCTTGACTATTTATAAGTATAGTAGTCCTTGACTATTTATAAGTATAGTAGTCCTTGACTATTTATTACTATAAAAATAGGCAACTAGGTGATATAAAACTCCCACTATACACAGGGTCCAGAGAAGGAACAGACCTAATGTTTGGGTGTATAGTAGGCAGCCTTACCTTACATTTACAAGAGGCTGAATACATAATTTAAACATGTGACCTCCGGGTCACATGGTGAAAACACCAACCATTGTGTGAAGGCTCCCCTTCTCTGTGAGCTACTGATTACAATTTAATAAATTTGTAAAATGCAAGAGTAGTGTGTACAAAATATAACATCCACACTATGTATAGACATATCAAACCAATTGCATTGCTTTGTACTTAACAGTTGTAATTTGTAATCCACCAATAAGTGAAAACCATATTTAAGAATTATAATCTTCAAAAAGAACTTACTTTAAAATGCAAACTAAAAGCATTTACATGCATCAATAAACAGATAGTTAAGAAGGATCACCTTTCAATAGTTGTTCCAGTGAAAATGATAGGTAAGTATCTAGAATACTTCCCAGCACCAAATCGCTCACCAAGCGAGATTGTTTTCTCCGAGTCCTTGAGAATCAAAGCTTCCCATAACTGACAAAAGTCTTTCCTAAATTCTTCATCCAACTCCCTGTAGACTGCATGATCCAGAAGAACTGCATAATGATTCCAAAAGGGAGGAAAAGGTTCAATTCTTCTAGTCGTCTAAGTTGCAATTAGAAATCCAATTAGAGAAAAAAAAATCTCAAAACACAAGTACTTACCCAAAGAGAAACCATTAGAAGCTTCAGGAGAAACTAATATATTACCAGGGTGTGGATCACCATGTATGTAACCATGCACAAATACCATTTCAGCAAACAGCTCAATCAGTGATTTTGCTACCTTCAGTAACAGGTTTGGAATGCATCAGTTAAGCAAGTTAGCATTACAAAAGCAGGACAAACTGAATGAGATTTTCAGAGTCAATATTCATTTGATTGGGTACAGCAACCATCAACCAATGGCCAATGTCCACCACAATAAGAGACAAATACATCCACCATAAAGGACATCAAAACACAATTTACATGAGTAAGTTCACCATAGCTGTGATAAGTCAACCTTTTCTGGATCAACCCCAATCTGATTCAGAAAGTCCAAGTCATCAATCTGAAATTTAGTAAGCTTCCTATTAACAGAATATAATATAAAGAAATCTAAAGCATAGCACAGCTTGAATAGAAGCATCACTATAACCAAGCTGGATTAACATAACATAAAATTGACCATGCAAAACTGACTTTTAAGTAATATTTTTACAAATTGATGGTTTTGGCTTTATTTTTAGAGAAATATTACTCTCCTTTTACGTGAGATATCATCTCTCATTTTCTCTCACTTCAATTTTCGTGCCCCACCTTTTTCTTTTTTTCCTTTTTTTTGTAATGGTGGGACCCACCTATTTTCTCTCTACAACATAAGATATCTATCTTATGTTGAATGAGACTAATAAAACCCTTATTTTTATACCTACCCGTATATTTTTCCGAGATATGCACAAGTTCGTGCTATTTGAGCAGAATGCCATAAAAAGTTAATGATGCAGTTTTGTTTCTGCTCAAAAGAATAAAAAAATCTCCACTGCAATCAGGAGTAATAAAGCAGTTATTTCAGAAGATATGCACATCTATTTCAATCAGCAGTCAAGTTTATGCTTCAATACACTATCCAAATGACAGGGTTCAGATTTCCATTTTGCTTTCGTTTCTGTCCGTCATTCCTCTTTCTTTTTTTTTGGTAAACGAAAAAATCATCTTTCATATCATGATGCCCGTTCTTCTTTATACAAAGCAAGATTTATGTTTCTAGTAGGGATTTAATATTGCTCATGTTGTAGGAGATAAATTTATCTCCTACGCATATAAGAGTGTGTGTGACCCACGTGGGCCATGTGAGAAGGAGAGAGAGAAAGGAAAATATGGAGCTCCACACACTTTTATGTATGCGTAAGAGATAAATTTATCTCCTACAATATGAGAAACATTAAACCCATAATAAATAGACAAATATTTAATGGGAAAAGTATTTGTCCAGTCAAAGATGAAGTTATCTTCAGTGAGCTCAAGATGACGTCGTTTTGGGTTATAAGATTAAAAAATTATAATGATAAAGACTAATATAACCCTGCAATATATTAGAGTTACAAAAACACCTTGATTTCCGTCCCAAAAAGACGTCATTTTGGGCTCACCGTAGATAACTTATCTCCACTGACTAGAGAACTTCTTTACCCAATATTAATTACCAAAAGTATGAAATCCTAATCAAAACCTATGATAATATTTTCTTGAAATTCCTAAAATTAATGAAAGATCTCTTAAATAAGAGAAAATTCTAAAATAACATAATAATTTCTAAATAATACAATAATTCTGAATTATGCATTTTCTTTCTGTATCACTCTTATAAGAAATACAATGCTCTAGTAATCAAAAAAAAAAAATGATGCTCTAAATAGAATATAAATCAGTAGAATCAACATCAACATCAACACACTTTTATCCCAAACTAGTTGGGGTCGCAGATGAACTCAAATGAAAAGTACGAAAACATTGAGAAAATAAAAATAAAAAAAATTATAGTGATTTCACTAGAAGAGAAAGTTCTAATGAAAATATTGAATTAAAAAATAGTATAGATAGAGTATAATATTAATAATAATAATAATAAGAATAAAGACTATTAAAAAGAATATATTATATATATATATAATATATTCAATAGAATATAAATATCAAAAATATTGAGAAAGAAATGGAAAAGAGAAAACCAAATAATAAAAAATATTCTTTTTGATTGGTACCACAGTGCAGTGGCCCTTTGGTGGTATTCAAGCTCTTATTTTTGCTACTTTAGCTGTGGCTTATATAGGCGAATCCGAGTGGAGGAAAAAAAAAGTTGGGGGGGGGGGGGGGGGGGGTTGAATTAAAAATATATTCTATAAAAAAAATTATCTTTTCTTTCTCAATTTTTTCGTACTTCTCATATGGATTCATTTGCCACTGACCCCAACTAATTTGGGATAAATGTGTTCTTGATAAATGTGCTAATTTTCTCTTATTTAAGAGATCTCTCATTAATTTTAGGAATTTTAAGAAAATATTATCATATTTTCATTTATGACCATATTTTAAGAAAATCAGCAGAAAAGGGCCGACCCAGTTCAATACCCACGCGTGAGTGTCTGGGGAAAGGAATTGAGTCAAACCTTTTGTTTCATTTTCTGCTAATGAAGAAAATCAGCACAAAATGAAACAAAAATTGGACAGAGTGCATTTAGCATTTTATGTTTCATTTAAGATGAACAAAAGATTCATATAAGGATCTTGACAATTTTCAAGAGAGTTTTCAAGACATCTGACCAAGTGAGGATTATGCAATAGATTAAAATCAAAAAAAATAAGGGAGACAAAATAACCTTGGTGCCTAAATATTAATAATTAATCATGAGAAAGTTAAAGGTATTAGAGCAGTTGTAGATACTGTAGAAGTCCTATCTTAGAACTAACGTAATGACAATTTTTTTTCCTAAAATAATCATTTGCTGACATGATTGGTAAATCATACCTTGTGTCCTGCACAAAATTGCATAGTTAGGACTTGCCTTGTTGTCAACTCCTGCATGCATTATTATGATGGTAAAGTAGTAGAACAAATACTAAAATAGATAGTTCATAGGTGTTAAAAGAGTTGTATGGGCTCTGCCCAGATGTACATTGTACTGCCTCATACTACACTCTTAACCTTGTAGTATATATACATAGGGAGACTTGGTTTTACGGATCATCCCATTACAACATAATTCTCTTTTCTACTCTTTACAGTAGCAAAAAAAATAAATCTCAATTATCATACCCAGAATACATGAGGAATCCGGACCATTTTGTTGTATCTTAAGTTTTTGGCTGCTCTCTCAGAATTCCTTGCCTCCTGAACAAAATCTGCAGGGAAGTAGTCAAGGAATATATCTCATTCATTCAGTCATCACAAATAATGATTCAGAATGATAACTACAGGCTGGAACATGATCATATGGCGCAAATTTATGAGGGTTATAATGCTAGACAATATGACCAAAGCTGATCAGCTGATATGCCTAATGTCACACATTAAAGAAATTGCAACAAAAACAAGTTTGGGACTGAGAGTAGCAGTCAGCAATGTTTACTAGGTATTCTTACTGACCAAGTTCTGAAGACACAGACTTGGCAAACGCTAATGGTAGCCACTCAAGCCTGTATTGAGGGTATAACTGCAACCAAAGAAAACGATAATAAAGTAAAGAAACGACATCAACTAAGGAGTTGATACTACCTACTTGTATAAAAATCTAACAGAAAAGTAGAGAGAATAGAGACAGCACATCGTTCAACTTCAACCAGCAAGGCATTGAATTTATTAAAATCTTTTGATTTTAAGAAAATCTTAAATTACTCACTACGCTTTTCTTTCTTTTTTATTCATGTTTATAAGAGAGTTTATTAAGAAAGAGCACAAAACATAAGGAACGTGAGTCTTTCTCAAATTAGAAATGATGCTACAAAAAAAAGAAAGAAAATAGAAAATAAATCAGCTCAAAAAGCAATCTAATACCTTTGCTATAAGGATAAAAATTGTTCTTCAGATACCACACTCCAGTACTACCTAGGGTCTATTTGATAAAACTGGAAGATTTTAACACTGCAAATACAGTCCTGAATGTGTGTAGTCATGCAATATTAAGCGCATGGTTTGTACTATTTGGTATGAAACAAATCTATTGGTATTTAAAATGAGGCAATGCCAAAGGAAACACTTGTCATTTAAATAAGGTTTGCTGCTGAACGCATTCAGTGACCTACTATAAAATCAATGTTTTTAGCACTTCACTTAAATTCATATTTCGAAGGTATTAAACAAACAAATCTAACTCATTTTTTGTGTCGAAACTTATTTCAACATTAAACTAAGTTTTCAAACAGGTCCTTACATTTTTATCTGCGTTGTTTTCTTGAAAGTGAGAAGCTGATATATCACGTGAGACTCTTTTTTGGGTTCTATATTGAGCTTGATTTAACAATTACGAGAACCTAAATAGTTCATCGATCTTACCTATGGTATGATGGAAGCATAAAGGCGTAAGGTAGCATCACAGGGAATCTAAATCAGACACCAATCATGAGGTGGCATAACAAACTAATTGGAGGGGAAATAGAGTATTCCAGGAGGTTGGTGAGGCCTGGAGGTTGTTACGAGAAAGTGTAAAAGGAGAGAATGAATTCTGTTAGAACAGCTGGGAATTGGGACCTTTTGGAGAGACTGTAGCCTCTCTAACACTACTGGACTATCTTGTTTCTTCTTTCTTTTCTGCTTAGTTACTTACTGTATCTCCATGACTGAAGGCTGTTCAATCAGTCAATTGTATTTTCTCTCATACGTATATCAGTAAAAGGTTGCTATATTTCTCCAGTAATTCCTGATGATTTATCTTAATTCACTCTTGAGGAGCTTTAACCCCATCATGGTAATACCGAACCATTTTCCAATTATACAGGAGACAATCCTAGTAAGTCCTGTAATTAGTTCAATGTGACTTCAACACTACTGATATTGTTCTTGATGGATCAATAATGAATCTTCCGATTATCACATTGTGATGATTCAGCTCTTAGCTAATATTACATTAACAAATATCCTTTTGGTCCCAATTGTGTTTTATTCTCAGCCTTTTTGTTATCAACAATCAAACAATATACCATGACCATCATTCCAGATGTTTAGAAATGTCTAAATATAACAATCAATCATGAATTCTTTAATATCTTTCAGTAAATAAGAGCTGTCAAAAGTCAGACATACCCATGAAATAGTTTTCGATAGGAAATACATTGTTCTTGTATCAAAATTCATCTGCTTCTCTATCCAAGGGTATTGCACCTATTTTCCAATGAAGAAAATGATTTTAGGATTCAAGAAGTGTTTTTTCAAAAGTTGCTTACCTCAATCCAAATTATGAATTAGCAAGAAGCATTACATGGAAGCAAATGACAGACTCTTTTACTTAATAATGAAAGAAGCATAAATTTTTAAGCATTTTCAGGTCCATGTGACATTATGCTCCCACATATGATCAGTGAAACAACAATATCTTCTAATTAGCATCATTATAAGAAAGAATTAATTTCATTTACTGAAAGAATGGCTATAATATTATCATTATTTAAATGCATTCCATGAAAAGACAGTACCTGTGACCCTCCAGCCAGTATATCATATATAGTTATCGTTATAGCCAGGTTTGAACTCAAATAGCTAAATCTTATTTTGACACTGTGCCTGAGCATAACATGTCGTTCAATTGGAGATGAAGAATCAATAAACCATATAACAAAATCAACGGATTAGACCTGGCCATAGAAATATAGAAATGATAATGTTATTTCCAATCTAATGGGATATTTTTTAGATAAAACACAAGATGCTCAGTTCAAGGATACCACAAACAGAAGAAGCATTTTAGTAATTTGTTAGGCATTGAAACTAAAGTTTACACCAGGAGAAATAAGGGGCGGAGTTGGCCTGGCAGGGAGGAAGCAATGAAAGAATATTCACTAGTGGACCCAAATTGACTAGTGGACCCTGAGCATAACAGAACAGACAGCTGGCAGTGTGTGAATGGAGAGGGTCATGGCATGGAGAGAGCTGAATGTTTATAGGGAACGTGCAGGGGATCATAGGAGAAGAAAAGAATTTTGGACGAAGTTGATGGCCAATAGCCTGGGACGAGATTGCTTATTGCAGTCTCTGGGTACCTTTCTTGCATTTAATCCTTTTTGCTACTGTTTCTGTGTTTTCCAGAGGATTTTCCTCAGTTGTAAGGAGCTGAGCTCCCTTCCGTTGGATAAAAAATACCAGGTGATTCATTGTTAATAAAGCGCAATATCCAAATCATTGGAATCAATCTCTGAACATATACCACTTGTAACAAAAACTACTCACTTGTAAGGATGGCAATAAGTAGAATATCCACGAAGGAAAACCGACACTCTCCTTTCTTTTTATTTTGAGGAAAAAAGAACTAATCTTATATCCTCTTAAACCCCACCCCACCCCCCATATATATATGAGATCCCATTCCTGTTGTACACCCATTTAAGTTTTGTTCAGATCCAAAAGCGCTACTCTGGTTCATGTGCCTTTCCATTCAATGACGGACCAGAAAATAAATAGTTGATTTGAACCCAAAAACTAATAGGTTAAACAAATTTCAAATGAAAACAATTAAAAGACATTAATCATAAAAAGTTTAAAACCGACATGGCTTGTAATCCACAAAACCTCTGGAAAAAAAAAAATCAAAAAAACTAGCATACTTGTAATATAAACAAACATATACAATGATGTAAATTCAAAAAATTTAGACAGGCAGGAAAGGTTAGGATATGAAAATCAGAAAAGAATTTATTATGATCAATTCAGAAACTCAAATTAACTCCAATTTAATGCAACTTAAAACAACATATTTAACTACTTCATATTACCAAATCCCATCAGGCCCAAACTATAATGAATAATAGGTTTAAATCCTGTTCCTATCTCAAACCCCACAAGGATGTAATAAGTTCACATTGATAGACACGGGATATGAAATTTTAACATCACTAAATTTGACAACTTGGAAATCATTTTCAGAAAAGTACTTTACATAATGACTTCCATCAGGAATTCAGGAAACCGCTAAAACCCACGGACAAACCTTGATTGCTACTTCATGACCACTTTTCAGCACTGCACGGTGAACTTGAGCAATAGATGCAGCGGCTATAGGTTTTTCATTAATTGACAAAAACCTGGAATTCACATAAATACAAAAGTAATGTTAAAAAAGAAGACAACTAAAGCTTGAGTTTTTAACTTACGCAAAAAAGTATAAGTGAACAAGGGGAAATTCAGTTGGTAAGGGTAACTTACATTTCAGAGAAATCAGGTCCGAGATTATCCTTCAACACTTCCTCAATATCTTTAAAAGGAAGAGTGGCAACCTAGGTGATCAAGATATCCAATTAGCAAGATAACCAACCAAAAGCAAAGGAAATTTAAACTTAAATAAATTACCTTCAGCTATACCTGGTCCTGTAATGTGGACAAAGTTGATGAGTACTCTTTTGGAAGCACTTTCTGCGCCGCAACAAACTGTCCAGCCTTCACATAAAACCCTTTGTTGGCTTCGCATAACTTGAGAAACCTCTTGGCAGAGCGTAGATGAACCTAAGCACCAAAACATTCAACATCTCAGCATAAAGTAGAAGCCAATTTGACCAACAGCGATCTTATTTATGGCGGAAACCTTAGAAATTTCTTGACGATACAGATCGGAGTCCTTTCGAAGGATGCGCAACGAGAATTCGTAGTCAAAAACAGTGGAAGCAACCTGAATGATTGAAGATCGGAAGAAGAAGAAGAGAGGAGTTAAACAAGGAAAAATCAAAAGCTTCGAGTAGAAAATGGAAAGAATCAATACCGCGGAGATGGTGCGAGCCGTGCGGACGAGGCCATGGATTTCGGCTCCGATTTGTGCGGCGGATAATGCGGGGAGATGAGACAGCTCGCCGGAGTAAACAGAGTCGGCGGAGGAGGAGGCAGTGGTGGTTGCAGCGGCTGCGGCTGCGGCGGCGGCGGTTAAAAGGAAAAGTGCAGTAGTGCGTTTGGCGGGAAAGTTGAATGGTTTAGGCGTCATTTAATTGGAGGGTTTATGCTTATATAGATACAATTTAGAGCGGAGAGTCCATCTTCTTGACGAACTCCGATTACACCGGAGCCTGTCTCTATCTATCTTTTATTAAAATTCGAACCCGATTAACCGGTTAGACTCATTTATATGTGAACTGAGTCCGGACAATTCATAAAATCGGATGGTGGAAAATGGATCAAATCAGTGAGAATATCGAGAATTGGATTGAATATTTTCTGGAGTTAGCTGAGGAAAAGTTTGATTCTGAAAAAAGAAAAAAGCAATGAGTACAAAAAAAAATAGAGTAGCTAGCTCCCATGCAATATAAATCGTGTCAAAAAAATTGACTACGCACTTCCGCGAGTTCAAAATATGAGTCCAATTAAAGCTAAGACGGGTTAGGTTTGCGTGCTCTTCACGCGCGCGAAACTTTCCTCTCTGGCAGGGCAAAGATGAGTGTTTTGACTGAGAGCAATGGAGGACCACAATTTTCCGATGTAGGATCTCAAGACTGTATGCGCAAGAGTGTCAAGACGTCAAAGAACGGGGAGGAATTCTTCCCAGATTCGTCGAATAGAGGAGCGAGCTTAGGAAACATTATGGGTCGTAGGGAAACCCAAATCCTTTACGGAAGCTCTGCGATCAGAAGGAAACTCGATGGGGGAGAAAGATTCCTGGCAGGAGGAGGCTGAGGAAGATACAAGTGAGCCTTTGGACCCCAAGCTAGGAGTCATAAACGAACTGGGATTCCAAACCATCTACGGTGAGGATGGAACAGTCAGATTCAGATGCTCAAAGGAGGCAAAACAGAGGCTAAGAAATCCTTGGAGAAATGCTATTATCGTGAAACTTCTGGGGAAGAAAGTTGGAGTTATGTACATGAAGAATAAGCTTGGCAGCTTATGGGCGAAGTCAGGCTCCATCACAGTAGCTGATTTGGGAAATGAATTTTACTCTGTGAAATTCACGAGCTTGGAGGACCTAAATCTGGCTCTAACAGGAGGACCTTGGATTCTCATAGGGCACTACCTGGCCATACGAAAATAGGAGCCTTTCTTCAATCCTCATAAAGGTGTAGCAGCCTGGATACGTTTACCAGGTATTCCTCTTGAATTTTGTGTTATCCCGGTCTTGAAGTTAATTGGAAGTTCCATTGGTAAGGTGCTGAAAATTGATAAAACCACCTCATTGGGGGATAGAGGAAAGTATGCCAGGATTTTTGTTGAATTGGACCTATCTAGTCCTTTGAGAGGGAAATATATCATAGAAGAGGAAACCTTTAAGGTGGAATGTGAAGGTCTATATCTGATCTGCCTCCAATGTGGTAAGTGTGGACATAATTATGACAAATGCCCAGATTTTGTGAAACCTACTGAAAGCAACAGTACTCAGGAGTAGGAGTGTAAATAGGCCAGGGCAGGCAAGGCTTTGGCCTTCCTGGCCTAGGCCTGCGTAATAAAATGGTCGGCCTATCTGGCCTACGAGCCTATCGAAGGCTTATTATAAAGGCCAAGCCTGCCCTGTTATTTAAAAAGAAAAGGCCTACACGGCCTATGAGGCCTTTTAGGCCTACCATATTGCAAATAAAATAAAATAAAATAAAAAATCTCATTAATTAAATAATATTTCCAGCATGGGTCCAAATTATAAAAAGTCTATGACAAATTTTTTTTAACAAGAATACAGATTATAAAAATTCATGACAACAAAGATTGAATTTTTCTTGGCACATCACAATCTTCAAGTGAGTCTTTCAGCTTGATTATTCCCACTATATTTTCGAACCTGCAAGTAAAAAAATCAAAAAATCAAATTAGTTATGCATTTCACTATGTTTACATTATGAATTGCAATATATAAACATTTTCAAATGAGTTCTTAAAGAAGCAATTTATACCTTTTGTTTTTTTTCTTCAAATCATTTATTTCATAACCAATCTCCACCACAAATTAATGCTTCGACAGTCTCCTCGACTAAATTAGCACGATAATATTATATAAAAAATAATTTTTAGAATATAAATAATATTATATAAAAAAAAAATTAGTTAAAAATTGTAACAGGCCGGCCTACAGGCCAAAAGGCCAGGCTTTTTTAATTTGGCCTATGGCCTTATTTTTAAATAGGCTCGCATACAAGCCTTTATCTGGTCTAAGTACTTCGGAGGCCGAGCCGGGCCAGGCTTTTCATAGGCCAGGCCGTAGGCCCCTGTAGGCCGGTCTGGCCCATTTACACCCCTACTCAGGAGCCTATTACAGTAAAAGAGACTCCTGTTGGGAATCAAGGAATGGGACCCTGGATGGTGGTCCAAAAGAAAAAATTCACAAAAAAATCTTCTCAAGTTAAAAGATCCGAAGGCAAAGATGGAAGAACTTTTAGAGACGACATATCCAATAAAAAACAACCAAGCCAGCATAAATGAGAGCCAGGGAATAATGCTAGTCCATCTATGCCGAAGAGTCCCATTTCCAAAGCTTCTGTATGAGCTAAGATCAACGTGAGTAAGAAAAATAAAGGTGGCTATAAACCACAGATCCATCCCTATTCATCGAGTAGGAAAACACCAACAGCTCATAAAAAAGGCCACTGGCAAGCCCATTTATAAACCCAAGGCTCCATAGAATTCAAACACCTTCATATTTGCCTCTGAATCCATTTAGTGGGAAAAAGCTCTATCTCTCTAGAGCTCCCTTCATCCAATACACCTACTAAACAGGTCCCTCAAAGTCTAAAACCCACAGCCTCAGTTAACTGTTCTGGCATAATGCCCAAGCCTTTAGAGGCAGAGATGGATTTTTGCTCTCAGATAGCTGCAACTAGGCTAAGTGGCAGGGATATTTCAATCACTCAATGTGAGATGTGTATTGAGGAGGGCAAGCCTTTGGATATGGAAATCTCAAAGACTAGAATTCAGGAGCATTTTAAACCAGAAGAGCCTCCGGATATTGAAGGTGCTGTTGGTATGGATATGGAAAAGAAGAATATAAGAACTGAAGCAGTGCATATGGCTGAGAGTGACCAGGGGCTTTTTAACTCTAGACCAGACTTAGTTATCCAATGAATTGCCTGATTTGAAATTGTAGGGGTTCTGCGAAGAAATCCTTTAAGCCGACCCTTAGTAATTTCATAAGGAAACATAAGATTGGCATGGTTGCAATCTTATAACCTAGAATCAGTGGGGCTATTGCCCAGAAAAAAATAAAACAACTTGGTTTTAACCAGTTTGTTATGAAAGATGTTGTTGGCTTTTATGGAGGAATCTCGATTCTGTGGAAGGAAGAGTGCTTCAATATCTCTATCATTAAGAAAAACAGTCAATTTATCCATATGTCCTGTTCGGTCAGTTCAGGGAGCGTTTTTTTTACTGATTGTGGTCTATGCTAATCCAAGAGAGGAAGTTAGGGAGGATTTGTGGCCCAACCTCATAAGAATCAGTGAAAATGTAGTGGGTTCTTGGGCCATGATGGGTGATTTCAATGAAATAGCATCTTTTTGTGAGAGAAAAGGAGGTGTCCCAGTAAACATTGCTAGATGTCAGAAATTTTCCTCCTTCATTAATACTTGTAATATCATGGACCTTGCCAGTAGAGGTTCAAAGTTTACTTGGAGAGGCCCAAAGTGAGCTCATTTGGATAGGATCTTTAAAAGACTAGACAGAATTTGTGTAAATGCAGATTAGAGAGTAGCTTATGAAGATGCCAATGTGAGATCTTTACCTAGACTCAATTCCGACCACAATCCACTCCTCCTCTCTCTTATTCCAAATAATAGTTCTTGGAAGGAGAGACCTTTCAGATTTCTAGTGGCCTGGCAAGAGCATGCTTCATTTTCCCACTTTCTAAAACTTGTGTCGAATCCTCAGCTCAAAATTAATCAGAGCCTGACTGATTTGGTTAAGCCTTTGAAATCATGGAACAAAAGAGTTTTTGGGTGCATACAGGTCAGAAAAGATTATCTCCTTAAAAAGCTTCAAGAAACTCAATCGAATACCAACAGCATGTTGGATCAGGTTCATTCTGAGCTAGACAAGGCTCTTCAAGAAGAACTGAACCGGGTTTTGGATCAAGAAGAAGCTCTTTGGTTTCAGAAAGCAAGATGTAATTGGGTAGCTGATGGGAATCGAAATACCAAATTTTACCATACCACTACTGTCATCAGGAGAGCTAGGAACAAAATCCTAAAATTGAAAAATGATGAAGGTCACCCTGTGAGAGAGGAAGAGAATCTGAAAAAGCTCATCAACAAGTTTTTCAGCAATCTATTTACAGAAGAGATTCAAAATAGACCTTGGACTTCTAACTGGCCTGCTTTGGATAACTCAGAACTGAAGATACTGAATGATCCTATTTTGGAGCTTATGATAAAGGAAGCCTTCTTTTCCATGAGTGGCCTTAAAGCCCCTGGACCAGATGGATTCCCTGCTTTTTTTTCTTTAAGAAGCAAGTGGTGGAGGGTGTTAACCAGATTTGGAAGAATCCAACTGAGGTGAGGGACCTCAACAGAACTTTCCTTGTTCTTATTCCCAAGCTGGCCAAACCTGACAGAATCTCCCAATTCCGGCCCATAGCACTCTGCTCAGTGCTTTACAAAGGTATTAGAAAAATCATAGTAGGGAAGCTGAAACCCATTCTAAACAAGCTTATCTCTCCTCAACAAGCCAGCTTTGTTCCCAATAGACAAATCCAGGACAATATCATCATTGCTCAGGAGATGGTCCACTCCATGAATAGAATGAAAGGCAAGAGGGGATTCTTTACTATAAAGATTGGTCTTGAGAAAGCCTATGATCGAATGTCCTGGAGTTTTATTCAACATGTGCTAACCGAGATCAATCTGCCAGATCACTTGGTGAACCTCATCATGCATTGTATTTCTTCTTCTGAGTTAGAAATTCTCTGGAATGGTGCTCAATCGGGTAGAATTTCCCCCAGCAGAGGCCTAAGACAGGGAGACCCTATATCCCCTTATATCTTTGTTCTTTGCATGGAAAAGTTGTCCCATCTAATAGCAGACTCCATGGATATCAAAGAGTGGAAGCCTGTGTTAGCTGGTAAAGGTGGTCCCCCAATCTATCACCTGTTTTTCGCGGATGACTTACTGCTCTTTGGTGAAGCAAGTATTGACCAGATAAAGATCATCATGAATTTCCTTGCTATATTTGGTGAAATGTCTGGTCAAAAGGTTAGCTACCCCAAATCCAATATCTTTTTCTCAATGAATGTTGCCTCTGAGCTTGCTAATGCTATTGTGGAAATAAGTGGTTTTGCTCATACAAAGAATATTGGAAGATATCTGGGTCATAGGATAAAGTATGGGAGAATAGGCAAACAGCACTATGGGACATTATGGATAGAGTAAATGGCAGGCTCCAAGGCTAGAAAAAGAATTGTTTGTCAATGGCAGGGAGAGTTACTTTAACTAAATCAGTCATCTCAGCTATCCCTATGTTCAACATGCAAAATAGTCTTCTTCCTAAAGGTATTTGTGATGATATTGAAAAACTCCAAAGGAAATTCATATGGGGAGACACAGATAATCAAAGAAAGAACCATGCGGTCAATTGGGAGCAACTCAAGCTTCCAAAAAACAAAGGAGGTTTGGGTATAATTAACCTAAGAAAGCAAAATGAAGCTTTTCTTCAGAAGTGTGTATGTTCCTTAATTCATTCCCCTTACCAACTATGGGCTCGAGTGTTAGTTTCCAAATATGGCTGAAACAAAAATCTGTTGAAGGAGGTATCTTGCAAAGCTTATGACTCTCACTTGTGGAAGAGTTTAGGCAAAATTTGGCTAGATATGATAAGTAACATCTCCTGGCAGATTGGAAATGGAAAGAAAGTTGAATTCTAGAAGGATAAGTGGATTGGTTCCAATTCTGATCTCTTGTCCCTTGCAATTGTCCCCCCTCCCCTACAGATGAAGATACTATACTAAAGTTAAATCGTAGTGCCTTTCTATCAGAGGAGGGATGGAATATTCAGTTCCTTCTTCACAATTTTGATGGGAGTATAGTGAACCAGATTCTGGCCATTCCTTGTCCGGATGAGGAAGCAGGAAAGGACTTTCTGTGCTGGACAAATGGGTCACCAGGCCAGTCTATTGTGAAAGCTGCTTACAGAAACCTGACTAACCCCACCAATAACTCCAGCAATAGCAGTTGGAATAGGATCTGGAGCTGGAAAGGAAAAGAAAGGACCAAGCTACTCATGTGGAAGATGTTACATGAGAGGATGCTAACCAAAGAATACATTAGCAGATGGTGAGAAGCTTCAACTAGCTGCCCTTCGTATTATGACTTAGTGGAGACAAGCCTTCTTGCTTTTAGGGACTGTCCTAAAGAAAAATTAGTTTGGTTATCACCTCTTTTCCAACCATTACCGACAGGTTTCTTCAACTCTAGCTCCTTCAAAGAGTGGATTCTCATTAATTTGAATCAGAGGAATAAGAGTGATAAAGACCGGAGGGATTTTTTCTTCACTACTTGCAATTTTTTGTGGACTTGGAGGAATAAAGAACTACATGATGTGATAGCAAAACGACCGATTGATCCCTCATGTGTTCTTGCTATTTTAGTTGAGGGAAATAGCAGCTGCAGAAGCAATCGAAAGCTGTATCATGATCCAAATGATCTTTGTCTAATTCCGCTATCTGGTTGGACCGTCCCAGCTCAAGGTATACTAAAATTGAATGTGGATGGTGCAACAACAAATGATACTAAAATTGGAATGGAGTTTGACTAAGTGTTTTTTTTGCATTTATTGGTTCTTGTTCCCCCTTGCAAGCTGAGCTTTGGGCTATTTCTCATGGATTGGAATTTGCTTGGAGTTGTGGTTGGAAGAGTATTACATTAGAATCAGATTATGTTCAAGCTTTAAGCCTTCTTACCAAGTCAGATAATGATACTCGAAAGCTATCTTTGGTGGCTAAGATTCGAGCTGTCCTTAATAGAGACTGGTCTGTCTCGTTGAAACATGTTCCTAGGACCTGCAATATTTGTGCTGATTGGATTGCAAAGAAAGCCTTGGATGATTCCTTTGGCCGCTTCAGAATCTCATCCCCTCAAAGCGAGCTCATCAATCTACTTGCTGCACACATGCTTGATCCTGGCCAAGTCTCAGCTGCTCCTAGTTGCTGCTGAAGTCCTATTTAGCATTCAGTTATGTTTTTCCTTTATATGTTGTTTCTGTTTTCTCTAGCTTTCTGTTTGCTTGTTTTGTTTGTGGGGCTATGCCCCATGTATTTACCAACAAAAAAAATATATGAGTCCAAAAAAAAAATAGGTCCTCGCATTCTTGCAATATAATTTGTCAAAAAAATTGATTATGTATTTCCGAAAATTCAAAATATGTGACAGATAAAAAATTCACGAAATGTTTTTTGCCATAAAATAAAAACCTAATGTCAAATAAAATTTAGTAGCAGATTTTCAACCATTAAAAGTATTTTTCCAAAGTACCTAATGATTTTTTTCCTGATTTTGGGAATGCAACTTCAAAAGGGAATACGAAAGTGAACCGAAAATGGGAAGAAATTTCGGAAAATTTTTTGTAAGAAAAATAAAAAACTATGGAGTGTTGACTCAAGTGTTTGAGTGGCAAGATGGTAATATAGGCATGACGATAGGACGGTGGCTGTTGTCACCTTGAAAATACCGACACATTTTTTTATATAAAAAATATATGGCAGACGCACATTCGGATATATGTACATGGAGTCAATATTTTTTTGACACTTGATCAATATTGTTTGACATTTTTTTTTAATTCAAATTTTGTTTTATTTTATCTTTTTAACTAAAAATAAAAATAATTTATAAATCAAATATTTTTTGTTATAAAATTTGATATGAAAAATTATTTTTACTTTATATTTATATTATGAAATTTTAATATTTGATTAGTATATAATTTATTATGAGTTATTATATATATTAAATATAAATTATATTATATATATTAAAAATATTATTTAATATTAAAATGTGTAGTATCAAAATTTTAAAATTCATATGTCGACATGTCATGTCATATTATATTCCATGCCCATATCGGTACAATATAGGTTGTAGTAATAGGGTGAATAATTAGTATTCTTATAGTAATTTTTTTGGGGCTGAGTTTATAGTACTCTTATTTAACTTGAAATAAAATTAAATGGAATTCATGGTATTAGTCATAAAAGAATAGACAGAAGAAATAGAGTTCTTTGTTTACAAAAAAAAAAAGTTCTTTTATTTACCGAAAAAATCTGCTAATGTTGGGATGCGAATGTGTGAAGTAGGGAAGAGGCGAGAAGGGAAACAGGCTACAGCAGTGCTGTGATGAAATGTAAATTTTATTTTATTTTTGAGATTATCCCGGCAATTCTATAAGTTTTCTGGATTAATTCAAAATCTCCGATCCCATTAAAATTTTAAACTCCTCCTAAAGATTAAAATATAATGTTTATCTATTTTTGTTCAACTCATCAAATATTTTACTTTTATTAAAAATGAAAGTTGCCAAATTAATTTTAAGTCTTTTTTAGTACATATAAGTTTTATTTATATTCACTATTACGGTAATATCAATTTTTATTTTTATTTTGATAACACGGTAATAGCAATTTTACACTAATATGTTTATGTTATTGTAAAATATTTTGACATGTCATTATTTATTATCACATCTTTCTCACAAATTACAATAAACAAAAAAACATAATGATGCATCAAAATAAATAGAAGACTGAAATAACATCTTACCACCATGTAAATTAACTAATAAGTGATTTCGAATTTTGTCGCCTTGTGATCTATGATTAGTCAATTAATTAACAAACCAATGGATAAATATAAAAAAAAATTAACATCCCGTGCATACTTAATTAGAAACCACTACACGTGCCTATGATAATAAAACTAATCTAATTCTCTCTCACATACAAACTATTTAGAATTTTGAGAGAAAATGCCCATAAGTAATAAATTTCTTAAGTAAACTTACTTTTTATTTTAACAATTAACTTTAAAATAAAAGAAAAAAACTAGATTTATTTCTCTCAGAATTATCAAAATCATTAATGTGCTTTTCCGAGAAGTACGATACTTAGCTGGCAAACATGCAAACCATAATCAGCGGAAAGGTAGCAAAATCCACCTGAGCTTCTAAGGGATTAATTTCAAATTACAAAAGACAAATCAGTTCGAACAATATGGGGAAGCAGCCAACCCTTGCGTTCCCACCCAAAACACAATAGAAGGAAAAAGGGCCAACGACAAATGCTTCTTTTCCCTTTCTTATTTCTTTTGAAGAGCGCGTAGATCCTTTTTCAGTGTTGTCTTTCCATGCCTGTCTGAAAATGCCACCAAAAAACAGAGAAACAAAAAAGACATTTAGGCATAAAAAGTGAGATGGGACATGATATAGTTTCCACGCACATTCCACGGTTATGTGTCCCATATCAAAAGAACATATAATGTTTTCGAGTGCTCAAATATGAAGGGAACCAAGTAGAAGTCTACCTAAAATCAAGCCTATGCAGAGATTTTTGCTCTAAGCTCGTCTGCCACAGCATCGATGAATTCCTCTGTGTTCAAATATTCCGCCCTTGAAAGCCTATTTGCAAGAATTATACAGTGAAAAAGTTATTAACAGGGTCGAGTATAAAAGCAAATGCATTGGGCCAATGTTGTAACAACGCAAGAATGACAAGTAACGTACTTGGATCCATGAATGATAAGTGCCAAATCCTTGGTCATCTTCCCAGACTCTACTGTTCCAATGCAAGCTGCCTCTAGCTTTTCAGTGAAATCCAAGAGTTTAGCATTGTCATCCAGTTTTGCCCTGTCAGCATAGAAACACTTTAATTCCCCCTTATCTCAAAATCTTATATGCAAAGAGTTTCTAATACACTAGGTAAAGCTTAGCACTCAACTATGCAAATTACACAGTAATGTACCTGTGGGCTAGCCCTCTTGTCCAAGCAAAGATGGATGCTATGCTGTTTGTGCTGGTTTCCCCTCCCTTCTGATGAACCCTAAAATGACGGGTAACTGTGCCATGGGCTGCTTCTGCTTCTATAGTCTTTCCATCAGGGCAAACCTGAACCCATCCCATAATTCAATTAGTATCAGCAGGAAGACAACACCAAGAACTCCAATTCACAGAATGGAACATCATGATTTATTGCAAAGGAACTCATTAAATCATTCACAAGAAATTGGTTGACTTGATAAAAGAACCACCATAGTAACCGTCTCTCTCTCTCTCTCTGTGTGTGTGTGAGAGAAAGGGTTTTCAATAAATGTGGATAAGAATAAAAAAACAGCATAAAGTATGTGTAAGGACTTGGAATAACACCTACCAATACAGATGTCATCAAACCCAATGATCCAAAACCTAAAATATTGTGAACAGGTATTAGTTAAAGCGGAAAAGAAACCCATGCATCTGAAGTTGCAAAAAGAAAATGGTTAATAACCAAGCACATCCGACAAACCTTGAGCTAAGAAATCACTCTGGACATCTCCATCATAGTTTTTGCATGCCCATACATAACCTCCTTCACTCTTGAGTGCATAAGCCACCATATCGTCAATGAGCCGATGCTCATACCTTCCAAATTCATCAGATAAATGTAAGCAAGAGGATAATATAAACAATTTTTTTCTCAAAACCAAAATAAAAGAAAACATTCACTCACCATATACCAGCAGCTTCATACTTTGATTTCCAGCTTGCCTCATAAACTTCTTGAAATATGTCCTTGAATCTTCAACCAATAATAAATATAATTAAAA